>JAECUM010035084.1:0-52368 GCA_016617855.1 Megalonaias nervosa
CATATATATATATATATATATATATATATATATATATATATATATATATATATATATATATATATATATCAGACTGTTGGCACCACTACACGAGCCACTAGATGCACATCATCACCTTCCATCATTGGATTTAATTTGGATCTCATCTAAAGTTTATTCAAAATTTTAATCATCAGGATTTGTGTCTGTAATTCTAGGATTATTTGACATTTAATTAGCAATACCTAAAGTTCTTCTTTTCTTCATTTTCAACTTTGTGTTCTTGGGAAATAAATTATTTGTTGAATGTTGCTTCTCACTCTTTTCTGTTACTTGTTTTAAGACCATAGAGTCATAATACTAACTAAAATCTGCGTGCGTTACTAGTAGCGCCCTCTGACGTAATAGTTTTATGTTACAAATCAATAGCTTTATTTCTAGATTTGTTTAGCCCATTGCTACTACTTGAATGTTACATGCTTGATGTGTTGTCATTTGTCGTGCATTAATTAATGTTTGAGTTTCGACTATGGTTCTCATATCTCAGACACCTGAATTGAACGATATATATAGATAGTATATCATATTAATAATTTTTTGGTATTCGGACACAAAGAAGAATAATTTGGACTATGATATGTATATAAGTCACGACCTAATAGCATTGAATACCAAATATAAGTAAGAGAATGTCCAACTATAAATGACTGCAAACAAACAATGCTCTATGATGGAAGGATCAGACAATAAGATCGAGGTATAATTGCTTTTCCTTTTCCCATAAGGTAAAAATACAACTTAAAGGAAGAAAGCATAAATGCAAATTCGTGGATCAAATTTTGTTATGCTCTGTTGGGATATATATATATATATATATATATATATATATATATATATATATATATATATATATATATATATATATATATATATATATATAAGTTTCGAGGATGAAAGTGTATATAAGACTGTAATTAGAATTTCTACTTTTGGTCATGAGCTTTATTTGCTCATGAATGCATGTTTACACTATTATACTGTGTAATTACAATTTGTATGTGATGTGAAATATTTTCATATTTTTGTTTATAAACTCTATGTCTTAGTGCATGTTGTCTCTTAATATATTATATTACTTCTATGATATTTTATGTTTGTATGTTGTAAGCATAATATTGCATGTGTGTTAGACACGATACACAATAATGCTTAAGTATCTCCTACTACAAATCGCATTTGTTGAACAAGTTTTTATCTAAACCGACAGAAAACAAAACGTCTGTTATCTAATAATTCAAGAATTCCATAGAAAAAATAAAAATCCCTGGAATTGTTTACCATAATCAGAGCAAAGATAATCAGTAATAGAGACGAACGTGTAGTCTCTGCAACACTGAAATATGTCTTACCTTGCAATACATCAGAGGTATATCAATCTGATCTATAAAGAAAACAAGCGTAAAGGTCCCATAAATATCCTAGATATAAAGAAGGACATTCATCCATGCCTTTCACTGAAAAATTATCCGGTACAGATCATTGTGATTGTTCTAATGGTATATCGATAGAAACACATGAACAAAGACAACTCGAGGTACACACACACACACACACACACACACACACACACACACAGTCACGCACAGATCAACTATAAATGATATATCTGCAATAACCTTATAGGTTTGTATTCACAAATTATAAAAAAGTGAAATTAAAAATAGTAATTATTGAATTTAAATTGCATTTACGCTCGCTTATATTCAGTAAAGTTTAATCCTGACATAAGTTTAAGCATTGCTGCTCAATGCCACCTTTTACGTTCCTGCATGTTGCACTAACATGTCAAAATACTAACGAATGAACAAAGGTAACGAGGTAAAAACAGTGTCAGTGTTAATAATGTATTTTCTCCTTTGTAGCTTCCTTTACATAGATATAAAAAGTACCCATTAGAGTTCGATGTTTCTTTTTTGTTTCTCTAATCAGTTAACCATTTATTCATCAAGGTATATGTTATCAAGGCAATATTATGCAGCGTGTGTATATGTGTCACGATTGTGGATGTATGCAACAGGGCAGGTTACACGAGGCGGATGTGACACAACGCGTAATGGCACCATGCTCAAAAGTAACCGCGTGGGTAGTGTCTTAACCACTGCTGACAAACCTTGTAACATCGCTGCTAAATTACAGTATGTAGATTTAATTGAAGACTATGTTCCCGGAGCAAAATTACCTTACAGCCTAAATGAAGGTCACTCCATTACACAACTGAAATGGTGGTTACAACGTATCTTTCTACAAGTGAAAATAGAAGTAAAGTGAAAAACGTAACCGTAAATACAGTCAATAAATTATTGTAGTTCTTTTTACTATATCAGGATCAGAAACTGTACTCGCTTTATTTGCAAACATTGACTATACTATACTTTTGTCCTATATAAGATGAGTTTTAATTTTGCATCAGGCTCTGCTAAATAAACAGGCTCATCTATCCGATGCGGGACTAATACTCCTATCCTAACTCACATATACTTATTCCAAGTTTGGCACAGTACCATAAAGCATCACTAAGTTTTCTTATGTGAAGTCGCACACAGACCTGGAAAAGTCCATGTGCAATTTTGCATCCAATAATCTCAAACGAATGATTAAACTTATGCCTATAATCCATGGATTGCATTGTTTTATGAAATATATCCTTGGTAAATTCATCACATAGAGCCAACTGTTTTGCTTATAATTCGTCGTATTTTGTTTTTATTTATTTTTTCCTGTGAATTTTAATTATATTATTATATATTAATACTAAAAACATTTGATGTATTCTAGGTGTTCTTCACTATTACCATTATATTCGCTTGTTTCATTGTCGCCATCATCATTATCTTTGTTTTTATATCTTTGTTATACTGTAAAACTAATGGCACATCGGCACACTCGGGATTGGAATTCATTCGGAACAACACTGTAATTCATTTGGAACACTCAGTACTCTTGGACGTTTGATGTAACTTTAAGAATTATTTGATATCTAATTCACAACATTGTAAATTCCTCTTAAATTTTAATTTTTTGACTTAGAGGATTAAATTTAATGTGTTTAGTTTTGATTTCTCTGTTATTAAAGATCATAGGATCGTGATAAGCTACTACTCCTACATGGATGGTCATGTCAGTATGGGGTTTTCAGTAAAAGGCTTCTTATGGGGTTTTTTTGTTGGTCCTAAAATGAGAGTGGTTCCGATCTGGTGTCTAATATAGCCATCACAGCAGCCATCTTGAAATTATTGCTATCGTTACTCCTCCTTAACAAAATTTATTATTGACATTAATTTTTCACCAGAAGACTTCTTATGATTTCTGGTTGTTCCTTAATGAAAAATATTGTGACTCACACATCCAGTATGGCTGACAAATTTGAGGATCTTGTTATTGCTACTCTTCCTTAGCGGATGGTTGTATCAAGATCACAGTGATCCGCTTAAAAATTTTGTTTTCACTACTTTTCCTGAATGAATAATATTTGATGTCCAATATGGTCACAGTATTGGCCATCTTGAAAATCTTATAGCTTCTCCTTGTAAATAGTAAGTCATTTCGCGAGGGGTTTTCATCAGAAGAGTAATTATGAAAACGATGCAAATTGGTCCCCAGTATAGCGTCTCGAATGTACAGTTATTCTTCTCAAATGGATAGCTATATCAGCATTGTATTTTCACGAACATGCTTCATCTGATACCTAGATGGTCCTAAATGATAATGGTGCCATTCGTACATCCGATATGGCTGGCACGACGTCTGTCATGAAAGTTTGTTGTTACTCCTTCCCCTGAATGGATGGACATACGGACACAGGGTTTCCACCATAAGATTTTTAATGATGTCTACTTGATTCTGTATCTGAAAGCCAGAGTGTCCACCGCAGCAGCTAATCTGTAAAACTGGTATTGCTGAAGAATATAACGAGTTAAAAGGAAGAAATGGTCTTCTCTTAAATTCCTCGAAATCTGTTAAGCAAATTTGACTCTTATTAATAGCTTTACCTTGTCTTACGTTCCAGTCTGCCATTGAGTGACACTTTCCATTAGATGATACTATAATAATTCTGGTAGACATTGTCGTATAAAGAGAAATTTGCTGACTTAATAGACCAATCAATAGATTTACATATACATAAAAGAAAAAAGAAAAATATTTTCGTCGTCTTCAGTATTTTTACCTTCAAGTAAAAGGCACTTAAGTGATCGAATTCTCGAATACTGTCCAATAGCGAAGCTTGTCGTCCCTTGCATCTATCTGTTCTGCCATCCAAGCAAATCACAGTGCAGTTTGCTAGATGTCATATATACTCTATAGATAGAAAATCAAATTAAATATTTAGCAGCGATGCCATGATATTACATTAACCTGGGAAAGTATAACTGAAATTCGTATTTTATATCTAAGATGCGATGTCACGTTGCAATATTTAGAACTTGGAAAGGACATTGTAAATTCCAATGTATTGTTCTGATAATCAGAGTGCAGTATAAAAATTTGGGCAGTACAGTGGAAATTTCAATTCTACCTTTACAGAACAAATAGGAGGGGCTGATAGTGTAACTCCATTTCAATCAGTTGTTCTGCTTCTTGACCAAATTAATCTGAGGAACATGATAGCAGGTATTACCACACTTTGTGAAAATGCATACAAGTACTTAATTTGGCAACTGATGTCGTGTACCTTAAAGCTGCAAACAAAACGCAGATTGTTCTTTTTAGTTGCTGTTTTATCTGAATTTTCACAGCGGTTTTGGGAAACGCGACTGTGGCCAATGAAACCGTATATATCTTACATCAGATCCTACCCAAACTTAAAAAGAAGAGATTTATATATCTAACAACTGTGAAATGCCTAACAGGAAAAGACATATAACTCTTAAAATATCCAGATCATCATCATCAACCACAACAAAAACAGCAACAAACACAATGGCGCCAGCGTCCGATATACTCCGATTAGGGAATGTCTTTTGTTTGAATCATTTTCAACCGGTCATCTTCAGAGCTACTCACATCCCTCAGAAAAGAGTTACTAATCATGGATTCATTAATCAAAATAAACATGAAACAAAGCGTGTGTATGTATGTATATTTATGAAAGTAATATCTCCCTTCATCTAAATTAAAATACAAAAAAATATATACATTTAAAAATAAGCGTTACTCAGTGTAAAGGAAAATATTAAAAACTTATTGAGTGAAGTTTTGAAGTAATGAAAATGTACCAGACAGAGTCTCTGAACAGCATGGAAGAAAAGAGCTCAAACTAAGAAAAGAGCTCAAACTAGGACTGAGTCAAATGAAAATAGTGACTTCTATCTCCGAATAAAATGGGAAAGAAGTGAGGAGTTATCAGGAAAAAGTAAAAGGTCGATCTAAACTTAATTTTGCAAATGTATAGTTACTGACTGAATCTAACTCTGTTAAGTTTTCATGAACCGTAGAGTGTCATATCATGTTAAATTCCCACATGCATCACAGTGTCAAGCATAATGTTAAATTCCCACAGGGACCCATACCGTCTTACCGATGTTCAATACCCGTAGGGTCACATAAACCGCTAATGTTAAATTTCTGTTGAAGCTCACTCAACGCTAATGTTAAAGTCCAGTACAACCCCTTAAATCGTTAAAGATAATTTAAATAAATTCCATACAGTCTCGAATTTAGACGTAATGGTACATTCCAGTGGTGGTGATGAGAAGCATCGTCCATACAGTTAAAGGTACAATAGTGCAACTGAGTGGATATTTTTTACGATCGTATTGTAATATTTACAAATATTAATGGATTAAATACAATTTAAATGACAATCTTATTTTAATATGTGGTGCATTCAGTTTCTCATTATGAAATACGAGCGCTCAGAACCTTTGTACGCGGCGTAACGAGTCATCTACATGTTGGATTTCCCACTCGGCAGTGATAAGCAGAGACTGAGGAATTATTGGCATGATTCCGGAAATCTACATTTGCATAATTATATATTTTCTATACCGAAGTTGATGACATAGAACATAACCGTGCAGCCAAACCGTGCATTATGTCAACAACGGTACGATTTTGTTCTGCTCTGTGCTCTTTCTTTTGCTTTTTGTTTGAGAGGAAAGAATTTTAATTTATTCAGAACTACCTTTGTAGTCATATTTAAATCAGTTTTGTAGTACGAGATTTACTTTATTAGTCATGCTTTGTAAAGTACTGAAAAATTACCCTGTTACTCGATATTTTAGATGCAGTTGACAAGTTTCGTTAATTTCAATATCTGTAGGGCTACGTATGTGAAGTTTTATATTTTTAAAGTTAAATGTATTGATCGAAAGTTGAATGGGCTTTTACGAGCTAAACGCCGTCACAGTAAACGGATACGATAAAAGGTGATTAGACACTTATAACAACGACACTAGTACTTCGTTTGGTGTTCCGCTTCATTAAGATTTTACCTTGCTACCAAAATGGTATCCCAACATAGTGAGCTTGAGATTACCAAAGAAGCTGAGATATTTAAATCTGCGACCAAAGTAGGCTATCCACGTCCAAATCTTCCAGAAAATTGCAATCCCATGTGTATTAATTTATGACTCGGTTAGCACTATATTCAGGAATGTTTGAAACGTAATCATGAGTACAATACTTTGAACAAAAATGAAATACTTTGACATAACTGTAATAAACTTAAAGGTGGAGACTTTGTTATTAGCTAGACTGGAGAAGTAAACTCCCTTTCGAGTTCAAGTCTTGAAAAGAGGGGGAGGAAGACGAAGGACAAGGCGTGTGAAGTACGAACTAGAAGAAGAAAGGAAGACTTGCCATGCAGCCTGAAGACACCAGAGCCGATGAAACTCTGAAGATAGTTCGGACAAATTAGAATGAGTGCAAGCGTTTATTTTATATCTTTGCAAAACAAGTATTGCTACATAAAAAGTGTTCTATAATTGGTACTGGTTCCAATATACTGATGTCACTAATTTACATCGAGAGACTATTTATTTTACTACAAAATGTGTATGTTTAGAATCTCTTATTTTGTAGCCTCCCCCCACCGCCCTTCCAATTGATAAAAGAAGGCCATGCACACATTTACGTACAGAAAGCAGAGGCCCCCTTTTGAGAGGCTATTTCTCTTAGATTGCCTCTTTTGGCTACCTTGCGTGACACCAAAAATTAAACAAAATCATCTATTTTGGCATCATCTTTTTCATAATATCACATGTTTGGTGATGAAATGGTCGTCTTCAACGTTGGGAAACACTGCACGTAATAATGATGGTCTATTGGTTTAGCAATAATAACTGCACAGTGAGGTAAATGAGAGAGAGAGAGAGAGAGAGAGAGAGAGAGAGAGAGAGAGAGAGAGACTTGAGTTACATCATTGCCATAAAATCTGTATTTAACGTTGTTCGAGGTGGAAGTGTGCTCTTTACAATTTAAATAAAATGTTATAAGTGTTATAATTTTATAAAACTACAAAATGATAAAAATGTCATGTCATCATACTTTCGAGTTTAATGATAGACCCAACTAAACAGTCTGACGGCAGTTGTAATTACAAAAGAAAAATTACACCTCTACATTTAATATATCCATTTACGCCTGGCATAATAAACACCACATTTTTATTCTCTTGCTTTAAACGCGACAGTAGTTGTATGTGTCACTTGGAATCTAATGAGAATTAACATTACGCTATAGGATTATATGGAAATGTCACTTTGGGGTCAATGGGAAATCCTATGTTAAAATGTTCAAATAATCCATACGTTTATTAGGAAATATGACCTAGCGGCAAAAGTGTTTATAGGGCCAAACGTGTTTATGTGATCAAACGTCTTTATGGGATCAAGAATTTTTATGTGGTGAAACGGGAAGGTAAACGTTAAAATTCCTATTTACAATCCAACACATTACATATACAATCCATCACCCTCTTTCTTTTTATCAATATCCAGAAAACACACCCTACCACCCAGCACGAGCTTTTAAATTACTATCTAACACGACACCACATATACTATACAGCATCCACTTTTTAATGATAATCCAAACACACCACATATGCTATCCTGCAACCGCATTTTTATTACCATCCAAATACAACCCTAGAATTTAGCAACTACTTTATGATTACTGTTCAGACATAGACCACATGTACTATCCAACACCTGTTTTTACTATTATCCAAACACACCCGCCATGATCAAAAGTGAAGGTAGGAGGTGGTTTTAGAAATCCTTTTCACGAAAACATACAAGCATGCTATCACACACAAAGGTAGGAAGTGTCTACGTGCCGCTCTATAAGCTTGAAACAAGGAAGTAAAACATCCCTCACACAAAATAAAAACAACACACGGAACACGGATGGAAAAAGGATTCGCACGGACCTTGGACAAACCGTTCTCTAATATTTTATATAGGTTTACACAATGCTAAGGGAGTGCTAATAGACATATTACTACTCCAACACAAACACACTATACGAGCGCAAACACTCACTATAACCAGCAAACACAAACTTTACTTACTGACGTATCTTGGATTAAAATCTGCGTACCTCGTACTCTTTAATTAATAGTCGAACTGGTGCTAGGCACCCGCTCGACGCTTTAATGTGTGCACTGCACACGTCTCAATTGATAAAGTCCAAAAGCGGAAACGAAGGCATGGGAGCAGGAGAGACGCGCCTCGATCTCACTTGAAAGCTATTATTGATTCAGGGTTGAAAATATTGAAATTTTCCCATGAAAAATTATGCAAAAGACTAATCGTCATGTACCCCTTGTACAATATATTATAGATTGGCAATACCCATTTGATCTTTGTGATCTGTTGCCACCTCTCACTGCAGAACTATGAAGTTATAATCCAAGAAATTTATTTGATTTCGAAAATTCCACATTTAAGATTCGAAATATAAAGAAGTCATATACTATTTCGATCTAAATTTATTAACAACCTTATTGAAATTATAAGACTTACTAGCAACTTATAAGCTATCAAACGGGTGAACCACCAATATGCTATAAATGCGGTGCAATGCTATATCGATATGTTGAGAGTAAATATTTTAGCCTCCATGTGAGAATCATAACCAATTGCAGTGCTCTAAATAAATATTGATTAAGCAACATAACTCACTGATCATAGTGCATTTTTGGGGATGCACGTGAAAGTACAACTCATTGTTTTCAAGTGTAACCATGAAGATCAACGCATTCTCTTATTCTAATTGTTAATGACATACTTTTGCCTGCGACGGTTGGCTTGGTACTACAAGGTTCATCTCATCTAACTCATAATTTAAATTGTAAAGTGTTCAAAGCTGTTCAAGTGTCGTAAAGGAAACCAAAGAAGTTTCCTGGTTTTTCTTAATATATTTGTAAAGGATTGTGTACAATTCCGATGTAAATATTACTATATGTCACACCGATTGATGTAGTTTACACATGGTCGTCTCACTCATCCCTTCTTCTCATATCTCCCTCTGTCTCTCTGTCTCTCTCTCTCTGTGTCTCTGTCTCTGTCTCTCTCTCTCTCTCTCTCTCTCTCTCTCATATACTTACGTTATCGAATTTGTTGCCCAATACCAATAGATTCATTATTATGGCAATAAAATATCAACATGTAACACTTCAGATTTGTTGTTTTCGCCAGTGCCACTTTGAAATTGACATATAGGGCTTTTCACTCCATGTACCGGATAAAATAAAATAATATTTAGTCGATAGAGGTTATTGCCAATGCAACTACATCATGAAAAATACAAAAATAAATCAATTTTCCTAAGCGGTAATCTATGTTTCCGTAATTCAGTCACGAATCTCCTTCGGCTGGAATCTTTTGCAGCATGGTTTGGAGAAAATACCCATCAAAATCCCCTCCATTTATTTCCATCAGCATAATTCTATACAAAGTAACAAATCTATGTTTTTGTTTTCATTACATTGTTTTCATCTCCTGTCAGGGACAAGAAAGATGGTAAAGCCTAGTACTCCTTACATAGCGCAACCTTCTCAAACGTTTGTAAAATCAGTCCAACGATAACAAAGGACTTGCACAGATCCAAACAAGTGTACCCGATGCAGCAACATCTTCCAATATCCTACATTATAAGCATAAAAAGCCACAATCTCCACAAAGAAAACACTCAGTAATGACCTAACGCCAATATCACCAAACAAAATTAATCAGAACCCTAACAGGCAGCATAAGGGTCAATAACCCTATAAAGCTACATAATAAATTTAGAGACTTTGAGGACATGGATGCAGAAGAAGCTGCCCCGTGTACTCAATGGCGGCGCCAAGACTGCAAACAAAAATTTAACCCCGTACTTCCTCCGATCAATAGGCATATAGAAGATTTCGCTCTTGAAATTCCAATCTTATTAATATACCATCTCTACTTTTAATTAAAAATGAAGAACACCATCGTACAAGGGAATTATCGATGACTGAAAAGGAAGTACACTGATATTCGTTTGCTTTTACTTGAGAATGAGCCCCACAGTGCTGTATTTGTAGGAATTGTTTCCTAAAGGTAATCACAACATCACACTTTAAAATTACTCTTCTTTAAACACCTACTCCAAAATTGTTGACAGGGCCTAAGGAGGAGCTTCAGTCGTTGTGAACATTATGGCCCCTCATAGTGCCATTCCCTTAAACACAAATTTAGAAGCCATTACTGTAAGCGTAACTCTTCATCGAGTGATTACTCTGTGTTCCATTTATGCACCATCAAACACCAACTTGCAACCAAATGAATTAGACAACCTCGTTCAGCAGCAGTCTACCACATTCATTCTACACTGGGATTTCAATGCCCATCTCCGGGGATGAAAATACATAAACGAGAACGACGAAAGTTACAAGATTTCATTTCTAGCAACAATTTGTGTCTACATAACACAAAATCGCCGACATATTTATATCCAGGAATAGGTACATGTACCTGCACAGATCTTACACTTATACTTAAGTACACTTTCAGTGAGTCCTTGCAGCACTTCCTTTGTCCTCCAACAGCGCGCTCTCTCTGACAGACTTCGCCATAGAGCAGCTGTTTCGGAATCTGCTCCTCGGGTATGCGAACTATGTGTCCTGCCCATCTAACATAGGTCCTCTGGAGCGACGTGAAGAGAGATGGTGTGCCTGCACTCGTGAGAACTTCGGTATCAGGAATTGTATCTTGCACCTTATGCGCATGATCTTGCGGACACAAGTCATGTGGAATTGATTGAGTTGTCGGGAATGTCTGCTATAGACAGTCCACGTCTTGCTGTCATACAGGAGAATGATGAGCACTACAGCAAGGTACGCTTTCAGCTTGGTGGTAAGGCTGATTTTTCTACGGTTCCACACATTCCCACGTAGTCTCCCGAAGGTTGGGCAGGCTTTAGCAAATCTACCGTTGACTTCAGCGTCAATTTTGACTATTCTTGAGAGGTTGCTGCCCAGATAAGTGACATTTTCGACAGCCTGGAGTTTCTGATCCTTCACTGTGATGATAGGTTCGCAATTTGACTTCCCAGGGGCAGATTGGTACATGACCTTAGTCTTTTTGGTGCTGATCGGGAGACAGTAGT
The DNA here is from genome assembly GCA_016617855.1 of Megalonaias nervosa. Classification (NCBI taxonomy): domain Eukaryota; kingdom Metazoa; phylum Mollusca; class Bivalvia; order Unionida; family Unionidae; genus Megalonaias; species Megalonaias nervosa. The sequence continues at coordinate 11,614 of JAECUM010035084.1, forward strand.
TGTCGCATGCCTCAGCGAACCTGTCCGTGCTCGTCTGCATGTGTTCTTCTGAGCTGGCACTGAGAGCGCAGTCGTCAGCTAAGAGGAAATCCCTGATGACTGTTTCCTTCATCTTCGTGATTGCCTTCATTCGCCTGGGGTTGAACAGTTTCACGTCAATCCGATATCTGACATGAATGCCCTCACCACTGTTTTAGAACGCATCTGTGAGCATGACAGTGAACATCATGCTAATGAGTGTGGGCGCCAGAACGCAGCCTTGTTTGACGCCATTTGTGACGTAGAAGGCATCTGAAGGTTCGCCGGCGTCTTGACACCCTACTCCCCATAATGTTAATGATTAAGTGAACATCATACAGTGTTAAAGTTTAATACTTGAGGCTACTGGTGTTCTTACTGAGAACAATCTAACAGTGAAAGAATGAATACATGAAGCTCCTTGACTTAAGGCAGATTACTCGACTATTAAGTATTCGCATTCCCATTTGCAAATGAGATCCATTCCAAACAGTAAAATTCTGCAGTTAAGCTATTGTGTTCGTGTTGTAAAAACCAAAATAACAAATGTTATAAAATATCATGGAATATATTTTTAGTGGAAACCATAAGGCTTTTGCTTTTCTGCAAGCCAAATACAATTTAGAACTCGATCTTTATAACCTGTCTTACTAATTCTGAATCGCATTCCTCTTCTAAAAGTCGCACACCATCCAAAACTTATTCTTCCTTTCGTCTGATAAATATAACAATAGATTACATTTAGTTTGCTTGTGTTGCTATTTCAAAATCAATTAATGCAACTCTTCTTTCAATTTTATTTGACAAATCTCACACCGTGTCGGGGAAACAAATGCCCACCACATTGGAGTGAAGTCTGTAGATTTGTATTAAAACACCTCGTCATACAAAACCAAAAATCGTAAAGTGTTACAAAATACACTATTTATTCAAGGTAAGAAAATAATCCACGAAATAGAGCTGTAAACATCATGTTTCTTTTCAGTGTAGACGCATGCTGAAACCTTTTCATCCAACCACTTCTCCATTAGGCTTTTCTCTGAAAGAAGGAACATTAAACGGTAACTTTTCCTGTTTTGGGGGGAACAACATAAGAAGTTTCAGCAATTTGAATAGATTTCGAAAATAAACTAACCCATAATGCAATAATCTTGTCAGTCTGAATTAAATTGCATTTACTGTGAGAAAAAAAATAAAGAATATCGTCCATGGCTAATGTACACACATGCAATGTGAGATACGAATATTTTACCTTGTATGCTGCCTATTCTAGCCTGAGTGTAATAATCTGCCATTGTCATCTTTATAGGAACTTTAAAGGTCCTTTATAACTGTGACTCAGGTAACTGTCAAATAACGTGCAGAATGAGAACATCATTATTATCTTGAGGAGACGAAAATGAATTGATATCAGCGTACTTTCGGTCATCGTATTAAAATGGAAGTTTTAAACGCTATCTGAATGAGCAGATAACTCTCTTCAAACTTAAAAGTTTGTAAAGTCTGTTTTGTTGTCCTATGACTGCCAATATAATTATGAACGTGTGAAAAGTCTAGGACAAATGTAGCAGGTTAATAATTTAGTTGAATTATCACTTTGAAATCGGGCATATGGTTATTTCAATTTTTAAATTTCAAGCTACGTTTGATCTTTGTTGTCACCATTTATATATGTATGTAACACAACTTGACTGTGTCCTGATGATGATCAGATTGCATAGATATTTCCATTTTTCAATGCTTTGCTATTCACGAGACTTGGTTTTGGTCGGTCGATGTCGCTATTGAGACTGGACGTTTAAATGGGTCTTATAATTGATTACAATAACTTAGCAAGATGGCGAATTAGTGTGCATTCCTACACACAATCACATTAATAGTTACCAATTGAAATGTTGTCATACAACAAAGAACCAACCTCATAAAACATGTTTATTGTTTTGTTTGGGGGTTTTCTTTTGCTTGTATTTTCTTTTCTTTCGTTGTTTTTTTGTTTTTTTTTTTTTTGGTTTTTTTTGGCGGAGGGGAGGGTCTATCTTTAAAAGAGAGGTATAAAAGCAATTAGAAAAAAATTTGTAAAACAAGACCTAAAATCTGATAGGTTGTGTTTGCGCGTGCATAGGAACATATTTTAAGTAATGATTCCGCTATCAGAATATGCTAGTTTGTTCAGAACGCCAAGACTCAAACCGGTTCACGCGAAAGAACAGCCGTTAATATAAAGATAACCCCATCTAATAATTGCAACAATGTGCTTTCAATAGAGTAAATGGTGCAATGGCTGGAACCAGCAGTAGTCTCGTTCATGCCATTACAGGTGTGGACGCAATCACCTCCTGTCCATGTGCTGTTAAATCATACTTCCAATAATACTTTACAAACATTAACTGAATAGGCTCATAATCGTCTGGACACAACATTTGGGAGAAAACTGAATTTGATTGCCATTCAAGAGACGGAAAACGGGACTATATATTAGGGTTTCTGCTTATATAATTTTAGTAATTAAATATTTTTCCATGCTGTCTATGTTTCAAGAATTTACCGGTATATTAATATTTCTATTGAATTTACTCCAATCTAAGATGAACAAATACCATAGAGGTTCTCACATTTTTCATATATCCTATTCTCTGTGGTACTTTTACCCACCATTAATTTTCGAAGAAATTGCTTGATCTCTGTGAACTTACTCATTTTCACATATGAAGAATCGACTTTCGTCGCAGTTGTCGTCGTTCATGAGGAAGTCTTCATAGTTAAATAATCCAGCACAGTCGTCTCTATCATGTATGTCTCGGTTTGGTTCTCCAGGTGCCCATGGTTTAAATTCCATTGGTTCACTGTTCGGTGCCCAGACCCATTGACCTTCATTTATGATGTCATTTCCTGCAGTCCAGTATTCTATGATTGGCTGTCTTGTATCTGAAATTGTCCAGTAAAGTAAATAAAATAAAAAAGGACCACTCGCCGCATAAAATATGTCTGCAAATCCACTAAACGTTTTCGTTAGACGTGTATGCATGTACCAGGAAACGCGTTAAGAGTGACTGAATTGTGCTAGTACGGTAAACGAAAGCCAAATTAAAATTCCGTTAAAAAATGACCTTCCGGTGAGAATATCGTTTAGCAATCTAACGTGTTTTAACTTCTCGAAAACGTAGACTCATGGCACTGGCGATGGGCCATACTTTAAAGTACTCGAAAAGGTTTTTGAAAATTAAATAGGTTTTTTCTCGTTGCCGAAAATTCGAGACGAGTATCACCTTATATCCAAATTGTTCAAAATCTTTGGTCTTTAAAATACTATTTTAAAACCTGTGGCCCTGGTTACTTTCTTACCTGTCAAATCTGAAACCTTCGCTGCGTCATATAGCCAGTAATCTATTTAACGTGCCGTTAAATGTGGCACTCGGTAACTCTTACCAATGCAAGCTGTAATCTTCACTGTGTGATATAGCCAGTAATGTGTTCAAAAAGCCGTTAAACACCAAAAAACAAAAGTATCTGCAACAACCCAATACATCTGTGTAAATGTTTTAAACGATATTTTAATAGAAGTGGATTTCTGTTTAATATTGACAGTGATGCTGGATAATAGAATTTTAAATAATGACACAAGTATTGTGTTTCATGCGGTGGCTTGGGAAAGACTTTAATCCCTCTTCCCCGCAAAAATTAATATTTAGGCCCCATGGCATTAAAATAATTGTTTGATTGGATTTTTGGGCTCCCATTGGGCCTGTCCAACCCCCCAACCCCCTTTGCTTACCACACCACTGCTTTCACAAAAATTTTAGAATTAAAGTATACGCCTTGTCAAAGTTAGCTAACAGAGCAAGGACGCCCGCAAAATTATTCGCGGGGGGAGGGGAGAGACATGTACGGGTCATGCAAGCCAAAACATGTTTAGAGGTAGATGGGGGACACTCCCCCTTCCTTGCCCCTAGGTGTATGCGCCCATGTAATTGGATGCTCTATTTTCTCTTGAGATTCCCGTGAGAGAACCATATATAAGTTTGAAAAGATGCGATGATTTCTCAGATGTGACAACTATTTTCGCTAAAGCGAGGATCAAACCAATGGGTTACAGTTTCGACATTTTAATGTCACACACACACACACACACACACACACACACACACACACACACACATTATGCAAATTGGATAATTCGTCACTGTAATTCACTTAGCAAATGACTAAAATGTTTCTATAGTACAATGAAAAGTCACATTATGACTGTTATATCGATGCGCACTGTCTGGAAATACTTTATGATTTCATATACGGAGAGGAGGAAAGGCGGTGAAATCACTTGTTAAAAATTGGAAAGAAAAAACTCCAATGGAACCCCGTTCCCCGCCCACGCACCCTCTCCTAAGTCCCATTATTGCTTCCAAAAGTTTCATTTTCAGCTTGATCAGTGGAATAATTTACCATTTGCTCTATGGTGTGCACGTAGCGTATCTTGAAGAAAGCTGAATTCAGCATGGTCGTCAATCGTAACGAGGGCCGCACTAAATGCTTTACAGTATTCCTGGAAAAAAACACAAGCTTTATTAATCATCCGAATTTAGTGACACTAGTCACATTTGTACTGAAAACTGTCAATATAATGTTCTTAGAAGTATATTGGTCTCGCCGATGAAGGTTCGTCAGTCCGTCAGTCAGTCTGTCTGTCTATATATTTATTGATCTATCCAGCTGAGAAGAGTCAACTAAATAGCACTGTATTCAATTCATGCATTATTTTATAAGGCAATCCTATCTTTTCTACTATGCATCAACAGATTGGTCATAACTTTAGCACAGAATCTAACTTTCCATGAGACACAGGCATATATTTTATTTTACGATGAAATGCTTCATCTGAAAAGGTTATTTGCACAGGTGCTCGACTCGAGCTTGATATTGAAAAGAAAAGAAGCAATAATCTGAAGGAAAACAACCATACCGAGTGACAAAATTGCCTCAGATTACCCCCATGACCCGTTCCGACATAGGACCCTGTCTATCATGCAATAAACGAGACAAGGCAAATAGGTTCCAAAAACGTACGAATTACCAGAATTGTGCCGCAAGGACAAAGTTACGCTCCTGTGCAACGTAAAATGTTTGGCTCAAAAGGTAACATCATGAACCAGATGCATGGATGTTATTTAAATATTACCCTTTGAGCCAATAATATTTCGCCGTTAACGTGTGTGCCGTATAATCGAGATACTGTGAAAATGAGTGTAATGTGTATTCGATTTGTGTGGGCTTAAGATAATTATTCTATGGAACAGAATTCCAAAAGTTGAATCGAGTTAATGGTATGTAGGAACATATTTTTGCATCTACCGCTATTCTCAGATTAACGAAGGATTGTATCGTAGAGTCGCAAATACCGTATCTCTCACCAAAATCGACTTCGTTGCACAGGAGGGTACCCACGGAAGCGTAACTTTGTTCCGGCAGGCAAAATTCGCGAAATTCGTACGTTTCGGAGCCCGTAACTTCAATGATGGCTTGATGAATAGAAAAATATCTCAGGAGTAAAACATGCCATAGATTATGGTCAAAATTATTTGACAAAATTGCCTCATATTACCCTGTGGTTATTTGTATTTGTGTTGATAAATCTGTAAAATCTTGAGAATCAGCATATGTAGTGGAGAGCGAGAGAGACGGAGACAGAGAGACAGACACAGAGAGACAGAGACAGAGACAGAGAGACAGAAACAGAGAGGCAGAGACAGAGACAGAGACAGAGACAGAGAGACAGAGAAAGAGAGGCAGAGACAGAGAGACAGAGACAGAGACAGAGAGGCAGAGACAGAGACAGAGAGACGGAGACAGAGACAGAGACAGAGAGACGGAGACAGAGAGACAGAGACAGAGAGACAGAGACAGAGACAGAGAGGTGTACCATAGCGGCATGCCAAGGTTCCGATCTCTCCACCAGTGCGTAACAATGGTGATTAAACGATTTCCAGTTTTGTTCACAGCCATAGACTGCAAAATTTATAACGATGAATCGATTTTAAAACAATTTCTGAGCTGAAAGGGATGTAACTTTGTATCACACTAGGAATATTAAAGATATGTTTGTTCCATAACTAGGACCTGGCGCTGGAAGTCCTGGTGACACGTTTCACTGTGTATTCTATTACCAAAATACTGTCCTACTTTACCAAGAATGTGAGAAAAAAAATTCAAATTATGGACCTGAGCCAGGTTTTGGAAAAAATTGAAAAGTATTATTTACCCCTAAATAAGTGCCTTTTGAAAAAAAAAAAACAAAAAAACATGAGCTAGCGGTGATGGATGAACTAGGATGGTGAGCCAGCTGATTTTCCAAAATATAAATGGTGGAAGGTCATTTGTTGGTACGTCATATTTCCCAGGATGTATATAGAGGTTTTGGAAAAATTTAAAGTGTCCGATGGTAATATTTTTGTCGTCTAGGGTTTATTTTTCACTTTTGAAAGTATTAATAATATACTGTGCTACAGAAACATACATCAGTACTGGTAACTTTTCATGACCTCGGTGGACTATTGTCCTACAACTTAAGTGAGGTCTTCGTTCTAGTGCCACTTTCTCATACATTTTTGTGTGGCAGATTATACATGCGTCACTATTTGCTAGGATCTCACTTTTCAATGCATTAATTCGTAAACAATTTTTAAACAACAAAGAAATAGGGATTTTCAGGTATGGAATATATAAACAAGATAGGTCTAAACAGAAGCATCCATATTTGACCTATAAGCTTTCAATCATTTCACTGGAGTAATTCGTAAACAATGTAAGATGCTTTGACGGGCACACAGAAAATGAGGTTTACATGTATGGAAGATAGGAACAAATTAGGTTAAAAAAGAAACATCCATTATTGACCTTTAAGCGTTCCATCTTTTCACCGGTCTTTATGTTCTTATCTACGATCATGCTGTATCTAAGGCATCCTGATTACGTTATATCGTTTAACTGGTTTGCTAATCAAATACGATGTATCTTTGCTTCAAAGGGCTGGTTGTAATATGTAAAAGAAATTTACTCCATTTTTGATATCATAACTATAAATAAAACAATTTCATTTCAATCGGTAACAAATAAAATTTCTATAACCAAATCTCACCTGTTATTGACATGATCAAAACAAAATTCAACACGATGTTTACCATCTTGGCGAAAACTCAACGCACTTAACACTTTATCTCGAATTTGCGAAACTGAAGTAGCACATGCGCACTTATTATGAAGCGAACCAGACTGGGACCTGTATTTCTACATTAATATCTTTACAGTTTTCTTTCAATATACGTAACCAATCTGTACCTGTTCAAAGCGTAGTAATGAAAGCTGTGGCTTTACTGTTTTTAAGCGACGTTGAGCACTGAACAATTGAATATTTCAGTCCGATGAAAGCTGCAATTCTCAAACGGTATTTTCTTAAGAAACTTACACTTACTATCGAGCTAGACGTTTAATATGTACAGATAAAGATTGGTCTCTGTCATAACAAAAGTTTGTGTACCAAAGCAGAGACTGTGTTGATTGTTATGGTTGGGGTGGGGTGCTCCCAATGTTTTATTAAAACTATTATAGAAGTCCCACCCAGGCTCTATTTTGTTGGAAGTTAAATTTAGTGAAAGATAGATGTAAAGCTCCGAGCGCCCAGTCAGCAATGCCGACGGTTAGATGGTTAAATATACAGAAAGGTTGAAATTCAATGAATAACAATTTAATAACAATTCAAAATTCAAATGACTCAAATTTCCAATTACAGTTCTTCTGCTCGACCCTTTAATAAGCCTATTGCATCACTTGATTAGCAGTGTGAGATCGATTTCCACCTGTCCTTGTATTTCTACTCATCTGTTGTATCCTTTCTCTCTCTGCTATTTCTCCCAATTCCTTATCCCTTTCCTCCTCGACTTTTCTCCAGATTCCTTCTCCTTCTCCTCCTCCACAACTTTCTCTCGACTCCTTCTCCACTTTCTCTAGACTCCATCTCCTCCTCCTCTACTTTCTCTACCACGACTACTCTTCTGTCGACTTCGACTGTCTCGGCTACAGCCTCAATTCCGTCTCCAGCTCCTGAAGACTTGGGACCCAATGGAACCCGAAGTTCTGTGTCCCCTAAAAAGCTTTCTGTGAAAACACAAGGACGGTACAATCTTTTCCTTAACCCTCTCATCTCACACTACACTCAGCCTATCATCAGATAAGGGCTATTACATTTCTTCGGTCACACATTCGTTCACATCGAGATACCCATACATTTTGTATGGTAAAACAAACGTCATAATACAGCACAGTATCAAGTACTTCTTATAAATACATCAATAAATTGTGTCACATCAGTACATATTCCTAATCGCGTTATACTAAACAATATTACAATAAGCAGATGCATTTCTTTACCTTACAACTCATACAATGTACACAAATAATCAAATATCCATGCTTTGATATATGCATACGTCCATAGAAACTAATCTCTCATACATCAACCATGTTTCCAAATTCACAAGTCAGGCACGTGTAAATTCTAACAAAACGCGTTAATAAATGCACTAGTTTACTACGAAGTAACCTAATAGAGAATTACAAAATTAATTCTGACTACAAGCTAACAATATACATAATTCCGCCTCGCATCTAACAATTCTCTACGTAAGTTCAAGCCCATTTCTCAAATACGCATGTAAATGAAACACTACAAAGATAATTCTACATATTAACGATCCTAGTAATTAAGTATACATACTACAAATAATTACAATTATGATGCCGTAATATTCCGCAAAAATCGAGCAAACAACTTACTGACCTTTCGAAGCTTTGTCTTTCCTTAGAATCTACCTCTAAGTTTTGCCACCAAATTACTAGTGGATTCTCCTCAGAGTAAACCCAATTGATCTGCAATCCTTTCAGATGAATACTAAATTTTCTCTTACGAGTCTGAAGTATCATTCGGGTTGAAATTATAATCACACCCTCTATCTCAATTCCGATTGGATATCGCTGTGAACCGATCCAATCAAACTTAGCGGACAATGTCCCTCTCGCTGTCTGTCAACGTGGGGACGGATAAGTATATGTCCCGTTCACCACGTGGACTTCCTTTTGATCTTTTGACTAATCTTTTAAAACATAGGTGTGATAACTGCAAGCCTTTGTTTAGATGATACGATCTATCGCCTTTACCGATTCAAGTTTCAGGGTCTCCGGCTGGTCATGTAACCGTGCGTAAGAGTTCAACACTAGCCCCGAGGCAATCTTTAGACATCAAACATATGACCGCGGTAATATTCCCAAGACAGGTAGATTATAGCTTATACATGACTTTATAGCTGGAGCTTAGCAAACGTGACAGAGACATATGTGTATATGTATATATATATATATATATATATATATATATATATATATATATATATATATATATATATATATATATATATATATATATATATATATATCTGACCAAAGCCATACACGCATTTCATTAGAGTGTAATCAGTCAAATACACATACACACAGAGCTTAGGGACAGTACAGTTGAACTTCTCAACCACACAAAGTTGGAGAATGGTTGGGTTGGGCGTGAAAATCACCGCGTGGCCATACTAAGAGATAACTGGAAACACGTGATGCAGAGGTTAATTATTCAGACTGCTCATTGCGGTTTTAGATTTCGATCTTACGTTCAATCATGTTCGAAATTAGCGCTTAACCACACTTTTTTATTTTAAATATCCCAAGTTCTGGCAGCAGAGGCATTTTGATTTGGTCCTGTCTGTTCGTCCGTCTCTTAAAATTTGTGATCATGATTATAGACAGATGAAATATTGCTGGCACAATTTAACTGATATGCAGATAGTCGGAACAATTGTTTTTAAACATATGTCATTTTTACCTATAAGTTTACAGTACACGAGTATGATGAACAAAAGAAACCCACTTATCTTGACCAACTACATGTGATAGGCATGTTTATATTTATCTCTGCTTGATCTGATTAGATTCTCGTGTTATTTAGATGATTTTTAAAATACGCTGTTCGGAGATTTTGGATTTTGTTTCTGTAGTAACCTTGCTAGAAAGATTACGTAGTAACTACTTAAACCAGACCATACCTTCTCAAATTGTGTAATGCAGACAAAAACTGGTACTCCGCGAGCTCCATTCATCTGGGTTACAATAGCTAACGGTAGAATCAACGTTAGGAAAGATCATTAAGTAGTCCGCCAAGATCCTCAGCAATCATTAAGTGTTCCGTTGAGACCATTAGCTATGTTCAAGTGGTCCACACACAAGAACAGTTTGAGAATCACTGAAATGACGACGACAATGACTCTTGGCATGCTGTTTAGTGTGCACGCGTATGGAAATATTCTTGTTAGATATTATTCTTCCCTCTTTGCGCTGATTTGTACTAATTTAATCAGATTTTGGGACATTCTGGAATTTTACTTTAGTTTCCGCAGTGGGGCATGAGTGTTTCACAAACTCACACCCAGTTTTGCTTTATCTTCGTTCCTGTGAGAGTCACAGTCCATCAACCGACATCCAACTTGGTATTTGTCATAAGCTGCCGGAAATTCCTGCAGACTGTCACTACACATATAATGTTGAATTATATTCACATAATCTGCATGGAAATGATGCTATAACGACACTATAGATTAAAGGGAAAACTGTGATAAAGGATATATATATATATATATAAAGAGAGAGGGGGATATGCATGCCGTTACGGCTCATTAAGCATGAATTCTTCTACGTCTTTTTATTCTTGCATTAGATGTTATAGCAGTTGACTCTGATCAAACCGAATATTCTTTGAAAGTTGCTGATAATAAAGGCGTTGAAACTGTTTGCAGTCCCAACACATTCTGTAACAAAGCATGTAATATTACAAACTGAATTGTGACTACATACAAATTTTATCTAGTTTATAATAATTATTACAAACTGCGAGCTTTTCACAACAGGGGTTTCTACAGGCAGGCCAAATCATGGTTCCATGTTGATGAAGCCGAAAAGGTAAGAAGATATAAATAGTTGCAACAAGATGACATTAATGCACAGCATGCAATCGGCAGCAACAAAGTATTGCAAGTACTAAATATAGGCAATCATACATTGAGTAAGGAGAATTATTTCTTTTAAACGAACAGATTAAATTGTGCAATTAAAATTGTGACTATATATCATTAAAAGTATTCTTCAACTGTGACGAATGCTTTTATTGATACGTAACAAATATTTCATGACAATTAGAGCCTTTATTTAAAGCTTTTATATTTGGCAATTTTATTAAAATGATTGATGATCCTTCCAACCCCCGCCCCTCCCTTTAAGCAACGTTTAAAATTATCACAAAAAGTCACCGGCTTTCGCGGGCGACAGCGCCATTATACGAATCAAGCATAAAGTAACCTCTGTTGATTAAGAAAGGGTGTGTCTTCACTGGCAGAGACAATGAAAACACTATTTAAGGAATCGAATTCAAACGTTAAAAATGAGTGATAAATGTAAGAAAATTAAAATTATCCTACAAATGTAATCACAGTTTTCTAACTTTATTTATCTATTTATTCTCTTTTTACTAACAATAAGTTCATTCTTAGAAAATAATTAAAACCCAGAAGGTAATAGTAACAACTGTATAACATTTTTCAGCATTCGGAAAATGAAATGTGTTCATGTGTAATATTGAACCAAAATCTTTGACGGTTGGAAGAAAAAAAGCACGTCCGCTTTTTAGGACATGAAGGGCAACTGTAATTCAGCTTTGATATAAATTTGCAATACACACGCCTCAGTAACTCACAATACACAAAACTGGATATGTTTTTATTCTAAATATAGCTGACAACCATACCTGTAAGTATGGCGGTTAGCATTTGACAGCGGAAGACTGCAGGTATGTAGACACAGTTACCGCTTTCTTATCGCTAAGTTTCTTTGCCATTGGGTTTGAAATATTTTGCATTAAGCCCATAAAGCAATGTGGTTAGTTTGTGATATGTGTTTAATTACCAGCTAACGAGGCATGACCTCCAGGATGTGTATATACTGAGTTTTCCGTACAACTTATTTAAGTAAGGGTAGGTGGGGTGCAATTTCTTGCTCCGGACACTATTAAATGGGATCACTCTACGGCTTACCTGTTCATCGACAGGTATATGTACTGTGAGCCTTGATTGATTAATGTCCATTATTTTCTTTATTTTTGGGGATTGTTAGATTTAAAATCTCTCTCTCTCTCTCTCTCTCTCTCTCTCACACACACACACACACACACACACACACAACTAACAGCCATTCTAAAAGGCACAGACTGCAGATCATTTTTCTTAGTTCCTTAAGAACCTGTTATTTATTATATGTGGTAAAAAAATTCCTAAGAAGTATTTATATATTTGCAATCTTGTCTCGAAAGTGATCTGTACAACTCATGTAAGTTTTGTGTATCGAATATTAGATTGCTAGTTACAGTCACTGTGATATGTTTTAATCGCGTGTAAATATGTTCTGTGTGTGTGTGTGTGTAATGTTCATACAGAAATAAATTTTCAGTAAATATAAAGAATCCTTGCTATAAAACATATCCAGTCAGCCAGACATACATAATAGATATGTATGTATGCATGTTGCGTGTGTGTGTGTGCGTGCGTGCGTGCGTGTGTGGCCACGTACTTAATATCACTGAAAAAAGAGAGCTTTCGTATGTAACAGATGAAAATGAATTAACAAATTAAAAAATGAAGTCAGAAAACTAGCAACTAAATACATAATATGGGTAAGTGGACACACGCTTTAATCTAGTAGTAAATTAATCCTCTTTATGTGAAAGATGATCATGAAAGACGTGACTATAACGTATAACTGACACATGACAAATTATTATCCGACCACAAATTCTTGTTAAGTTCAAGGACGTATGATCGAATGATATATTGATACGTGACCGTCCAAGGTTAACGAATAAGTCTATTGGTTGACTAAGACAAGTCTGCAAATTGTTTATGTACTGTTAAATAAAAATGGCATGATCCGACTATAAGTAGAGCTGGTTACATTATTTTATTCTACGTAAGAATAAATAAGATATTAGTATATTTTCGAGGTAAGTATCAGAACATTATCTTTCCGTTACGGTCACTGTTGTACAGCGACGATAAAGTAAGTACGTGAATGTATGTAATGCTTAGAACGCAATAACTGATTAATAAATATGATGAATCCCTTCTTAAGAGTATGCCTTATTTATTTCCTTTTCCTGCTTATAAATTGTGTGTTGGGGACGGAGATAGTTGTAAACATTGGTAAGGTTATCGTGTGTTCGACTTCGTTCAGGATGTATGGTCTACATATCGATATCCGGAGGGTAGCTACCTCGTGGTGTCGACAGATTACTTAATTTCGATAGGTAATACACTCTGATCACCCCCACCCCACCCCCGAACGTGAATATCCAGTTCCTAATACTATGTGAGAAAGGTCAGAGGAACTCAGACAAGTGAAGCGTTGACAACCCTAAATTTAGCCTGAATCTAAGCAAAATAAACATCTGGTTTAACAATTTGTTCAAGATTTTTTTATTATTCTGGAAACAGTATCGCAGTATACTCGTTACATGTATTGATGTTTCCAGGTGTTAATAGTTGGTACTTCTTTTTTCTGCATTTTGATGGATTAACGACCTTTTTTACTACACGCTTGTGTTACTGATTTTATGTTGTTTTTTTGTTTTTGTTTTTTTTTTGTTTTTTTTTTTCGGAGAGATGATCTCAGTGTTTGTATATGTAATATGCTTTCAAAACTTGACATGATTTTAAATACGGAACAAATTTGTTTTCATCGGAAATGAAAAAGCCCCGTATTCAATGAACTGTCCAGTCTTTAACAAATGAAAAAGCCCCGTATTCAATGAACTGTCCAGTCTTTAACCAAGAAATCGCTTCAACCTTCAGAATCTAATTTGTCTTTAGTTGTGAACATATTACTATCATGACCTGAGTTTCTTCACGTTTAGGCTGCCTTACTCATTTCCATTTGTTTTTTCTTCTTCAAAATGGCAACTTAAAATATTAGTTTAAACAGAACAAAACAGTCTCAGCCTGAATTGACTATCTTAAAAGTATCACGAAATCAGGGACAAGTCTTGTATCAGTCAGATTAGTACTCACTTTTTACGTCTTCCGTCCTGAGTTCGATCCATAGTTACAGATTAAATAACATTCAAGGTCATCGATTTCTTCTGTGTTTCACAGTCATCTCCAACTGATAAAACACATCTCGCAAACATCGGAGACGTCGAGAGCGTATTACATAAGATGTCGAAACTTCTTGTACAGTCAACACGTAATAAACACGATGTTAAAGTTTTTAAGTTTTTTTTTTTTTTTTTTTCGCTTCAGGTATCGTTTCAGTTTTGCCTGCGCAGCTTTCAACGCAATGTCCGAAGTGATAAATACCACTTCTACAAGACCCGAAGCCACCACAGTTAGAGTTCGTAGGTGGAAACTGATGCAAGGCAACCATTGTTTTTGTTGTGATGGCCGCATTGTATGTGCAAGAAACTTTTCAGGTCTTGTATTCGTAGTCATCCTAATCTTGGGCATCGGTGAGTACAAATCATCTCATTCATTATGCTTGTAATTCGTATCGTAGGCTGTGGAGAGGCTGGGTAAGCGGCACTCACTTGTCGTCGTTATCACTGGCAGATCCAGAGGTGGATGGGGTTTCTTTTAAACTTCTTTTTCAAGTTAAATTATCATACTTTCAGAAACCAGTCCTTATCAAAACTGAACCTTCTTTAGAAAAATACTGGATGCGTCCCAGTCTTTTAAGGACGTATCGAATATCAGTGTTAACGTTTTGTGATTGATGTGAAATAGGATTACATTAATTTTCTACCAACATTTTGTATCTGGGCACTTGTTCTGTCGTCGTCTTAGTTTTTCATTCAGTCAAAATGATGCCATAAATATTGGTTGGATGTTTCTTTGGGGGTGTGGGTTTTTTGTGTTTTTTGT
This sequence comes from Megalonaias nervosa, assembly GCA_016617855.1. NCBI lineage: Eukaryota > Metazoa > Mollusca > Bivalvia > Unionida > Unionidae > Megalonaias > Megalonaias nervosa. The sequence continues at coordinate 26,679 of JAECUM010035084.1, forward strand.
AGGGGTTTTTTGTTTGTTTGTTTGTTTTTTGTTTTGTTATGTTTTTGGGGTTCTTTTGTTGTTTTTTTCTTGGAGTGGAAGTTTTAGTTGTCTGTTTTAGTGGAATTTTTAACATTATTGACAATATCATATTCCGTGGTTGCAGACATGGGTTGACCTGTGCGGGATTCAAACCCTCAACGACTGGATTATTCCCTCGATATTGATAGTCATAATATAGTATCGATTTGATAAAGTAGTTTAGCAAAGCCACAGAGCGATGCAAAATCGTTTTAGTATTAAGAAACATTTTATACCACTCTATGAATAAAGAGTATATTCAAAAAGCTGTTTGTTGCTTCATCAGCTCGGTGCAAATATTATTGTCTGATTTGTTTCCTAAAGTTTAGTATCTAATTTACCGGGTATATAATTTTTTCTACACCCTTTCGATGAATATGTATTGCGCAAATGTGATGAATATTCTGCATTTTTGGTGTGTGTTCAATTTAAAATTGCATCACTGACCTCAAGTATCGATGCCTTTTTCTGTAAAATAAAATATATAAATTTACTCATGTAGATTTGATCCAGAACATTTTTGGAATTCAGTTAGTAGCGTAACAAGAAATTATTCCCTCCCCCCCCCAAAAAAAACCTTTATTATGGAGCTCCCTCCCAATGAAAATATATGCACAAGTGTGTGTGTGTGTGTGTGTGTGTGTGTGTGTGTGTGTGTGTTTTGTAACCCGTCTGATGTTTGATGAAGTACTAATTACTTGAGAGAAGTTACCGCAATTCTAACTTTATTGACAAGCTAAACAGAACACCGAAACTTTAGCCGACAAGAGTTTGTATATTCCTTTCCTTTTAAGCATTGGCGTCACTGGGGGGGGGGGTGCGGACCGCACCGGGTGACACCATCAGAGGGGCTGACACCAAAATGACTGTCTATAAAATTTCTGAATTTTTGTGCAGGAAGGAGGAGGTCCATAGGAGTGACACCATGAGTTACCGCACATGACTGTCTATAAAATTTTTTGAATTTTTGTGCAGGAAGGGGGTCCATGGGGGTGACACCATGAGTTACCGCACTGGGTGACACCAACCCTTGTGACGCCACTGCTTTTAAGCAGACATGACTTAACACAAATAGTACAGGTGCAATCAGAATCCGTAGTTTCTGTTCATATTTAAGATCATACAAAGTACAGGAAGCATTTGAACAATATTGACCTAATTTTCACGTAACCTCATTTTACAGGAGCCATGTATTTTACTGTTGATTGCCCGTATCTAGCGATCAAGGTCAGTCCAGCGATTCCGGTCTTTGGTGGTCTATTTTACGTTTTCCTTCTCTGCATATTATTCAAAACGTCATGTACGGACCCTGGATTCCTACCACGACCCACCACGGATGAAATCAAGTTCATTGCACAGCAAAGAGTTAAGTCTACAAACCAAACGGGTGAAGGTACAAATTCAGATAACTCATTCAAGCTCAGCACTGACAATGATAATGCCTTATATCAGCAGATTGAAATAAAGGGGAGACAATTCAAAATTAAATTCTGCGATACGTGTCAGATGTTCCGACCTCCACGTACTTCACATTGCGCACAGTGCAACAGTTGCGTGGATGAATTTGATCATCATTGTCCAGTCGTTGGCAACTGCGTAGGGAAAAGAAACCATAGATATTTCTTTATATTTCTAATATGGGTAGTTTTCATGTGTACCTATGTTTTTGCGTGTAACGTTACTGTGATAGTTTTACGAACCACAGACGGGCAGTCCTCAGTAAATGACTACGTTGTGAGTTTTCTGGAAGCCATCATATGTTTAGCAGCAATTTTATGCACAGGAGGGTTTTCGTGTTACCATTGCTTCTTGATGGGCACAGCTAAGACGACCAATGAGCACCACAAGGGTACTTTTAGTACTGACAAATTTAAGAACAACTTTAATCCATACCATAAAGGAAGTTGTGTGAAGAATTTTGTGCATGCTTTGTGTGGTTCGCAAACTCCTAGCCTTCTTGACAGGAGAGGCTATGTAATGGTTAGTATTAATGAGACGAAGACACGGCGATAGCCTTTTATAAGTAAAAATGTCGATAAAGTCAATTAAACTATAAAGTTAATTTCGAAAATGTCGTGTTGATGTAACTGTGGATCTTCTGTTTCTTCAGTTTTAAAAGCTTTGCACATAGGCAAAGCTCTCGGAACAGAGAACTAGCATCGAAATCTCTTCACATGCTGGCACCATATAATCAACAGATCTGAGTGATGCGTGAAATAGTAAAGCCTTGACCTGTGTACATGGGATGTATGAATACACAATGTCAAAAAAAATTAGGTGATCCTTTTCTAAAAATGATTTCAGTTCGAGTTCTGCATCGAAATGGTTCATTCCGGACTGATGATGGACCGGCAAAAGCTGAGAATATTTTGCCGTCTTTTAGCATTTTCATTTAGGAATTCTCCGTGGAGAGATTATTTGAGTGAAATTTACAATTAATCAATAAGAAAATAAAATGTCCACTTCAAAACGTGAAAGTAAAGAATCACAATGTTAATTGTGTCCAACGAATTGGAATGAGAGTTGCTGTGTTTATAATTAGTAGTAGTAGTATAAGGGAAAGTAACTCAAATGGGTTAACTTCTACCCAGGCAATAAGAGTACAGTACCTTGCCCAATTGCACATAGGATAACTAAATCATGTTGATCTAATGGTAGGATTGAAAACTGCACTCTATCGATGTAGGTCCAAAGTCTTGTAGAAAATTAGTCATTACGTATTTGGTAATTGTCAATGTAGCAAGAAGACAGATACTTTATTCTGGAATATCACTATGTTTTAGAACCCCACCCACACACCCTCTCTCTCTCTCTCTCTCTCTCTCTCTCTCTCTCTCTCTCTCTCTCTCTCTCTCTCTCTCACACACACACATTTTCTTCTTAGCGTAACTATCTGAGAAGAAAGACTATCCGATCTCTCTTGGGACGCATGGATGTATGGATGGATGGATGGATGCAGTTCAATGGGTCAAAAGGGGAAAAGCAAAATACAGTAAAAATGAAGATAATCAGTGGGACCGCTCCGGTGGCCTAGTGGTAGAACGTCCGCCTCGGATGCGGGAGGTTGCGGGTTCGAGCCCAGGCCGAATCATACCAAAGACTTTTAAAAATGGTACTAACAGCTGCCTCTCTTGGCGCTCAGCATTAAGAGGTTAGTTGGTCGGCCTGGTGTCAGGATAATGTGACTGGGTGGGACAACATGCTACGTGTCTGCGGCATGATGCCCCAATGCTAAATATCACTATAAACTGTCACAGTGCAGACATCGTAGCGATATGACCGAAAAATTGTTAAAGCTACGTTAAAAATCTAAATCACACTCAATCAAACAAGATAATCAGCCTAACTTTATCAACTACATCGATATATAACAGAGAAATGGACAAACTTATCTAACATATATAGACATCCTGGTTATGTAAAAGATGTCAAGGAACTAAATCTGCTCAAGGCTGTTGTTACGGTCACATGACAAAATACTATTCAATACATCGAGGTCAAAGAGTAGTAATTGAAAACAAGGATTCTAGCTCAGATACCATCTTCCCCCTCCAAAACCATTTTATGTTGACATTTTCTTCAACTCAAAATGATGACTTTACATGATAATTCTTTTTCTGACAAAAAGGTAGAAACAACTCATTTACTAATACTACCATTACAGCTATGTTTTATGATAATCTTTATCGTACTTGCTAATTCTTATTGTGCCACATCCTCCCTCCGTGCTTTTCTCTCTTAACCCCAAACTATATAAGGCTGTATTATATATAAGCGGACCAATATTTAGAAGTCTAAAAGTAGCTTACACAATAGGCGTGGCTTATTCGTTGATGTATTTTTCTTTTTTATCTTAATTATTATTTCTGAAAAAATCTGAAAGAAGCAAGAAACTTGACAAAATTATAAAACCAAAAATAACGTTTCTTAAAAATATTTACTGTAATGTGGACCTAAAATAAATCACACACATTTAGAAATTGTTATGCTGAATAAAATACAGTGTGTACTAAGTAGACTGTTGTGTGGATCTAAAATAAATCTGCTAGATGTTGTTCTGAACAGCTGTTGCAGTGTACATTGTACAGCTGCAATTTGCACGGCTATATAACCTACTGAAATTAACGCAAGATAATGTACATCAAATTTATCAGTTAAAAGGCGTAAAATATTATTTTCTTTTACAAATTATGCTGATTTACACACACACACACACGCACATACACAAATCAAGACGGTCACATAATGTTATGCAATATAACTGCTTAATTACTATACGAGTTATCTCCTTTTACAATACAAGCAAGACAGAGTTGTCTCATTTTAAAGAATTTCATCCCCTATCCTTAAAACATCAACAGTAGCTATCAGAAATAATTCATAATCGTATTTATACAAATAAAATTTAATTTTTCCGCTTGCTTCCGATGACATTCAAATAACTCTTTCATTACTATCTTGTTGATCAAATACTTACAACCTTTTGCAAAAACCTTCGACCGGTTTAGGTCAATATTTATTTTCGTGTATTTTTTTTGACTGATCGGATCATGAAGATTATCTTATTTCAGCATAAGCTCATCTCTCAACTTTTCAAGATAATCAAAATGTTTGCTGTTATCTGATTTAATAAGCGAGAATTTCATTCTATCAAATTTACTAAAACAAATACCTGAAATTTCATCATTAAATTCAAATGATAATTGCTGGCCATTAACCATTACTTTTTTAATTTTACTACTAACTCCATTGGCTAACGTTAGATTTTCGAACATTATTTCTAAAGTTTAGACAAAATTAATTAAAGATGATATTGAATATATCACCTCTGGTACTGGCATAGTGTCCAAATGTAAACGTATTAATTTCGTCCTCGCAATATCTCTTATCATCAAAATTACTTAGTCCACGTTTAATTATTGTATCTGTTTCAAGTTTGTGATGATTTGTTCTGATAACATTTGTTTTAATCAAATTAGTGCAGGTGTTTAGCGCTGCTTTAAAAATCATCAAATTTCATACACATTTTTACGTATCCTCGAGGAATACCTTTTGCTTTTTTGTCAGTTTATTGTCATCTAAAATTACAGCATACATTTTACTTCTTAGTCCAACAAATTCCCTAACTGGCGCAAACAGAAATTCATCCTTCATTTTGCCGATGACTTTTTTATTTGCATCATCATGAAATCCACTACTTGCTGGATTATCCGATAAAGCAAATAAATTTTTATTGTTTTAAATATCTTGATAAACATCCTCACATTTTATGCTATAAACAAGTGAATCCGTATCAGTAAATAGCAACTCCAAATCTGGCCACTGCTTTTGGTAAAATTATAGTGAAAATCGTGCATTAGCCATTTTGATATATCAGGTACAGCTGCACCAACATAAATCGGTTTATTCAGTTTCAGATTTGTATTTCGCCGCTGTATTGCAACAAGATTTTCATTAAATATTTTCATACTGACAAAACCGTCATCGTTAACTAATTTATTTCTGCGATTTACATCATTTACAATTTCAATATTGACTCGCTTTCTGATATTTTCCATAGTCTTACCGAAAACGGAATTGTTCAATACCTTGAAAAAGTTTTTCTCAAAGTCGGTTTTAGCGATAGCACGACGTTTGGTGTTTAAATCAATATAATCTGAAATCCAACGAGATTGATTAAATTTTAACACGCGATGAACTTTTCTTAGAATTAGTCCAGCATCTACTGCTTGTTTTAAATTTTTGTAATGTATCACGTAATTTTTTTAATTTAACAAATTTGGAACTAGCTTATTAACGATTGATATTTTTTGTTGTTGTCATTGCCTGTTGTTCACGCGATAATAAACTATAAACGATCATCATTGACTCTGCACAAAGCGGATAGTCGTAATGTAGATCATGTAACAAACTAGGATAATCTTGATCAACTTCAACAAAATAACTGACATTTTCTGGGAGATTTTTCTCAGTTTCTTTAAGAAACTGATCTGGAGTTATCCAATGAAATCTACTGCACGGCACTGGCTCTGACATTGCATAACCATATAAATTATTTTGATCTAGATAAATAATATCATTTGATGGAAGATTTTTATCATAATTTTTCAGATATTTATTATTAGCTACCGCATATTTTTTTGTTATAACGCTAATTCCGCCTCTGATACCTTTTGCAATAAAATCAAACATATTTTCATTTTTTAGCTGCGAGTAAAATTTATCTTTGTCAGAAAGAGACGTTTCATCAAATCTGCTCCAGTCGTCGAAGTACTCATACGGAAAGACACCTTTTTTATCACAACGACGTAGTCTCCACCAAAGCAACTTTTTAAATTATTGAAACTGCTACAACCTTTCACAAGCTCGTCTAATGGTGCTGCGATAAATTGCAGACTGTCGAAAAAACGTAATTTACGCATAGGTAATTAAACTGCTTGTGTTTTAGTTTTAAAATTCATTTTTTATTTTATTTTTGTTTCATTACATTTTATTGTAATTATTATTGAAAGGATTCAAAATTCTTCGATATTTTCTTTTAGCAAATGTTGTTTATTTAAGACGTAAAAGTGTTACATGAGAATTATTTATAGGTAACCTAGTTCGTCTTAGGTTGGGAACTTCGTAAACAGGCAGTTAAAATGATTGGTCAGTATTAGGGACATACTTTGATTGCGTGATCACCATGTATAAAGAACGCTTTTTTTGTGATTGGTTCTTAAGTGGGGATACACTGGCGTACGTGATAGTTTTCTTGTATTAAGAGACCACATGACCCATCTCGCGAGACTTGAAATGATGTTTTGGGGGTTTAAATATGCATTCTTAATATTCTTCTGGCAGAGTCGTTTTAACATCTTGAAGAAACAAGGTGTTATTTTTATTTGTTGCCAGATTGTTTGTTTTTCATCTGATTTTTTGTATTTAATAATTTATTCTCCTGGAAACTCAACAAGTTGACTTTCTTATAAAAAGTTCTGAAAGATATTCATGGAAATTTATTCTGGAATTATTCGGAAACAAAAACTGATTCAATTGAGGAATTGTTGATATTCATACATTGGACCACATCTGACGTCATCGCCTTCCATATTTGTGTGTCGTCGAGATTCGAACTTGGATTCTAATAGAACTATTTAGTGATAGGACTTGTGTTTTTCATTCTTAGGATTAAATCTTGGATCATATTCACAAACCGTAAGTCCTATTTACCAATTTTTACATTGTTTTCTAGGGAAATAAATTATTTTGTTAAAATATACAAAGCTTGTTGGCTTTCACTCTTTTCTTTGTTACTGAGTACGAGCCCTTGTCACGTAACAAAGAAAATTGGGTTGCTCGTCCGGGATATAAGGATTTTGGTTAAATATTTCAGAAAATTGTTTTTTGAAATTTAAATTCCCCTAGTTTCTAAATCCCAAGTACTATTTTACATTTTTATTTGAAATCTTAAGTGAAAACAACAAGCTTTTATTCACAATGTCATCAAAAGTGGAAACTTTTCTTCCTAATCCAACTCAGGAGCAGTTGGATAGTCTGAAAAAAGATGAGTTGCTTGAACTTGCCAGAAAGTATGATCTTTCTGAGGCAAAATCTTCCTTAATGAAACAAGAAATTAAAAATATTTTGATCCAATATTTGGTGGGGAAAAATATTTTTGATAAAAGTGTTTTGTCATCAGTCAGTAAGTCTATGACAGACACTGACATTAAAGTAATAGAATTAAAAATGAAATTCAAAATCGAAGTAGAGTTAAGGAAGCTCGAGTTTCAGAAAGAAGAAAAAGAGAAACAATTGCAGTTGCAATTTCAAGAGAAGCAATGGCAAATGCAGTTTGAAGAAAAGGAGAAAGAGAGACAATTACAATTTGAGAAAGAGGAGAGAGAGAGAGACAGGGGAGGGAGAAAGATAAACAATTACAATTTGAGAAAGAGGAGAGAGAACGACAGGAGAGGGAGAAAGATAAACAGTTACAATTACAAAGAGAGAAGGATGAAAGGGAATTTCAACTTAGAATAAAAGAATTTGAGCTGGCAAGTGGCAAGCACGATTCCACTTCACATACAGATTCAAGTTTTGACATTACAAAAAATATCAGGTTAGTTCCCCTTTTTAGTGAAAAGGAAGTAGACAAATATTTTATCTATTTTGAAAAAGTTGCTGAAAATTTGAAATGGCCAAGGGAGCATCGGACTCAATTATTGCAATGTGTACTTTTCGGCAAAGCCCGAAATATCTATGCATCCCTGTCAGTACAACAGAGTTCGGATTATGATTTGGTTAAGGAGTGCATCTTAAGGGGTTATGCGTTAGTCCCTGAGGCTTATCGGCAAAAATTCAGGAACTATAAAAAGGAAGCTGGACAGACTTATGTCGAATTTGCTAGAGAAAAAGAACAGTTATTTAAGAGATGGTGCTTAGCCAAGAAAGTTGAACATGATTATGAAAGTCTTGAACAACTTGTGTTACTTGAAGAGTTCAAAAACTGTGTTGCTAATGATATTAAGAATCATCTTGAAGAGCATAAGATTGAAACCTTGGAAAATGCTGCTCTTGCTGCCGATGAGTACTCCTTAACTCATAAAGTTCCAGTTGTAGGCAAATCATTCACTCAGCATTCTACTGGTAGAAAGGTATTTCAGCCCAATACGACTCTTCCTAAAATTCAATCTGGCACAACTTCTAAAAATCAAGCTTCTGATAAACTTGATTCAAAATCCTTGTCTCTGCCTATGTGTACCTATTGCAAGAAAAAAGGACACGTCATTTCTGATTGCTTTAAGTTGAAATATAGGCATCAGAATCAAGATAGACCTATCCCAAATGCTCTTATTTCTAAGAGGTCAAGGTCACGGTCATGTATTGAAAGCAATACATTTGTTGGGTCTAATAAACCCCAGTCTGATTTTATTATGGAGAATTATGAACCATTCATGTCGAAGGGTTCTATATCACTCTTGGGTGATTCGGCCAATCCTATCCCTATTAAACTTTTAAGGGATACAGGAGCTTCTCAGAGTCTTTTAGTGTCAGGTATTTTGCCTTCTTCTGAGAAGTCCTGTTCTAATGAGAGTGTTCTCATTCAGGGAGTAGAGTGCGGCTTTGTTAATGTTCCTCTCCATTCTGTAAATTTGTCATCAGACTTAGTTTCAGGACCTGTGACAGTCGTTATAGTGTCTAACTTACCCGTTGAGGGCATTCATTTGTTGCTAGGCAACGACCTAGCTGGAGACAAGGTTGTGGTTAATCCACTTGTAACTGACAAGCCTTCTTTGGATCATAAACTTGATTTAATTGAAATAGAATACCCTGAGTTATACACAGCTTGTGCAGTTACCAGAGCTATGTCAAAGAAAGCTCTTGAGAATGATTTTGATAAGGAAGATATTCCTTTAGCTGACGCATGTATTGGTCAGACTTTTGATGAGGTCACTTTCACTTCTAATTTGGATCAATCAGGTGGTATTGATCACAGTGATCCTCTTTTAAATACTCATTCTCTTTTATCTAATCAGGGTGATAAGCGACACTCACTTGTCGTCGAACAGGAAAAAGATCCTGAGATCTCCTGTTTGTTTCAGAGGGCCATTAGTGAAACTGAAGCAACTGAAGTACCTGTCTGTTATTTCATTAAAAATGGAATTCTTATGAGAAAATGGAGACCTCCCGAGGTACGTGCTAATGGCGAGTGGTCAGTGAACTGTCAGATTGTAGTTCCAAAATGTTACAGACAGGAAATACTTAGTTTGGCCCATGAAATTCCTCTGGCTGGTCATTTAGGGATAAATAAAACTTGTAACAAGATCTTGACTCACTTTTCTTGGCCGAAAATCAAAAGTGATGTTTGTAAATTTTGTAGATCTTGTCATATTTGTCAAATGGTAGGAAAACCCAGTCAAAAGATACCTAAGGCTCATCTGCAACCAATTCCTGCATTTGACGAACCATTTAGCAGAATTATGATAGATTGTGTTGGTCCCTTACTTAAGACCAAGTCAGGCAACCAATATTTGTTCACCATTATGTGTGAGTCAACAAAATTTCCAGAGGCAATTCCTTCGAGGAATTCTATAGTGAAAGCTTTGGTAAAGCTTTTTACTCAATTTGGCCTTCCCAAATCTGTCCAATCAGGTCAAAGGTCAAATTTCATGTCTGGAATTTTCCAGCATGTTATGCTTGAATTTGGCACTTAGCAATTCAAGTCAAAAGTGAAACTATGGTTTCACAAAACTTTACTCGAGAGAATATTTGAGTCTTGTAATAGAGTTCATTCTCTCTTGCTCATTCTTCAAAATTTTCTTCAATTTAGATTTTATGGCCCTTACAAAGTAAAGAAGAAAATGAATGAGTTATATTATAATAATAGTACTCTCGTCTAAATAAATTAATGGAGTACTAGTATATTGTAAGAGATAGCCAAGTAAATTATTACAATTAATTTCGTTGTACCTGTCCCACCAACTGAGGATTTAAGTGAAGAAATTCAATTGGACACCGTTGATCTTGGAGCAACAAATCTTCGGAATTCGGAAATTATGAAAGATCTAGACCAGAAACTTTTACATTTGCAACAACAAGAAAGAAATGAACTTAAACAGTTATTATTCGAATATGAGCACTTGTTTCCGGATATTCCTACGAGGACAAACAAAATTTTTCATGACGTTGAAATTGTAGATTCAAAACCTGTGAAACAACACCCATACAGGATGAACCCTCTCAAACAGGAATACTTGATAAAGGAAATTCAATATTTGTTCGAGAACGATTTCATAGAGCCCAGTAAAAGTGATTGGAGTTCACCATGCATACTTGTTCCGAAACCGGATAAAACTTTCCGTATGTACACTGATTTTAGGAAGGTGAACAGCGTGACTAAAACAGATTCATTTCCGTTACCAAGGATCGATGATTGCATTGATAAAATTGGAAATGCCAAGTACGTCACCAAATTTGACCTTCTGAAAGGATTTTGGCAAATTCCACTTACGGAAAGAGCGAAAGAAATTTCGGCGTTTGTGACTCCAGATGGACTCTATCAATATAAAGTAATGCCGTTTGGGATGAAGGGTTCTCCAAGTACGTTTCAACGCTTGATGAATATGATTACTTCCGGTCTAGATAATTGTGATGCTTATATTGATGATGTCATCATCTACAACGACACCTGGAAAGGACATCTAGCCACGATTCGGAAATTCTTTGAAAGACTCACTGATGCTAACTTGACAATTAATTTACCTAAAAGTGAGTTCTGCCGTGCTTGTGTAACTTTTCTAGGACATATTGTGGGACATGGTCAAGTTAAACCTATTGATGCTAAGGTGAAGGCGATCTCTGATTTTCCTGTGCCTGTCAGTAAAAAGCAATTAATGCGATTTTTGGGAATGGCCGGATACTATCGAAAGTTTTGTTCCAATTTTTCCAATATTGCTGAACCTCTGACAAATTTGTTAAGTAAGAGAAACAAGTTTCTCTGGACCGAAAAATGTCAGGAAGCTTTCGATAGGTTAAAAGCAATAGTCAAAAGTGCGCCGGTTTTAACAGCTCCAAATTACAAGCAATCTTTTAAATTGTCTGTGCATGCAAGTGATGTTGGGGTTGGAGCAGTATTGATTCAAGAAGACAGCAATGGTATTGATCACCCAGTGTGCTATTTCTCTAAGAAATTAAATAAGCACCAAAGAAATTACTCAACAATCGAGAAGGAATGTTTGGCTTTAATTTTGGCATTACAACATTTTGAGGTTTACATTAGCTCAGCTCCTTCTCCGGTTGTTGTGTATAGTGATCACAACCCCTTTACTTTCATCGACAAGATGAAAAATAAAAATCAAAGATTATTAAGATGGAGTTTGTTTTTGCAAGAGTATAATCTCAACATCAGGCACATCAAAGGAAAAGACAATTTGATTGCAGATGCACTTTTCCGTGTATAGAAATATTATTTCATATACACTTTATATAATTTATAAGAATTTTCATGTAATTTTGTTTACCTCATGTATAATTTACATATGGTAAAAAGTAAGCTTTATTATATAAATATTTCTTTTTTCTTTATGGGGGGAAGTGTTACGTATATGTAATTAAACTGCTTGTATGTTAGTTTTAAAATTCATTTTTTATTTTATTTTTGTTTCATTACATTTTATTGTAATGATTATTGAAAGGATTCAAAATTCTTCGATATTTTCTTTTAGCAAATGTTGTTTATTTAAGACGTAAAAGTGTTACATGAGAATTATTTATAGTTAACCTAGTTCGTCTTAGGTTGGGAACTTCGTACACAGGCAGTTAAAATGATTGGTCAGTATTAGGGACATACTTTGATTGCGTGAACACCATGTGTAAACAACGCTTTTTTGTGATTGGTTCTTAAGTGGGGATACACTGGCGTACGTGATAGTTTTCTTGTATTAAGAGACCACATGACCCATCTCGCGAGACTTGAAATGATGTTTTGGGGGTTTAAATACGCATTCTTAATATTCTTCTGGCAGAGTCGTTTTAACATCTTGAAGAAACAAGGTGTTATTTTTATTTGTTGCCAGATTGTTTGTTTTTCATCTGATTTTTTGGATTTAATAATTTATTCTCCTGGAAACTCAACAAGTTGACTTTTTTATAAAAAATTCTGAAAGATATTCATGGAAATTTATTCTGGAATTATTCGGAAACAAAAACTGATTCAAGTGAGGAATTGTTGATATTCGTACATTGGGCCACATCTGACGTCATCGCCTTCCATATTTGTATGTCGTCGAGATTCGAACTTGGATTCTAATTGAACTATTAAGTAATAAGACTTGTGTTTTTCATTCTTAGGATTAAATTTTGGATTATATTCACAAACTGCAAGTCCTATTTAACAATTTTTACATTGTTTTCTAGGGAAATAAATTATTTTGTTAAAATATACAAAGCTTGTTGGCTTTCACTCTTTTCTTTGTTACTGAGTACGAGCCCTTGTCACGTAACAAGTATCATATAACAAAGAAAATCTCGAAATTTAGTTTTTCAGTAGATGAAAATCAGTCCTTTTTGCGGTTGATAAAACGCTTTTCAAAATATAAATCTGTCAAACGTAAGTACGAGGAAATTTATAACAATATTATTTTATCGAACGAATTGGAACCCAGCTGTTAAATTTATCGCTGTATCCTCTTCATTTAACTAAACTTTTATCACCTTTTTTCCTGATAACTTTTTCAATAACAAATATTCCTTGCTCAGTTTTCTGCAGTTCCTGCTCGCAAAAACTACCAGTTATAGGCTCACCTAATAAATCCTTTAGCGCATATGTTACAGGTATTGTCAATAAAACTTTATCAACAACAAATACTTCTTCGCTCCAGTTACGAGTAAATCCTTTTTCAAATGTTTTTTTCGTCAGAGAAATTCTAACTTTATCACCAACTTTAAATTTATATCTGCGGTACATGTTTTCATTTGCAAGAATCGAATTTTTAATTGCATCATTTAGTGACATTTTCCTTCCGCCCCTCGATTTTGTCGAGGCGGAAAGGGATCTGTGCCTTTTGTTATTATATTTATCAACAATCTGCTGAAGATCGTCGATGTATTTGGTTGTATTTTTAGCTGTCAAATGTTTATGTATCAGCTGTGTGCGATTAAATCGCTCGACGACAACGCTTTTTCCCTCGTTTCCCGTAACATATTTTGCTATGTTATTTTGTTCCAAAAACTGCTCAAATGTTTTATTAAAAAACTGCTCTCCATGATCGGTCCAAATTCTGTTTGGTTTTCTTTCTGTACCTGTTATTATTTGTTTTAACGCATGGTTCATCGACGTTCCTGTTTTATCCGAAACTGGTACACTAAACGCGTATTTACTAAAAACATCTACAACGTTAAAAAGATATTTCTTTAGAGCGCCATCAGCGCCAATGTTAAACTGAGCAAGATTTGACACATCAACTAAATCTATCGCCCAGTTTTCGTCAACGGCATTTGAGAGAACTTTACGTCGCGGAAATTTTTTTTTAGGTTTATGTAATTCGGCTGCAAGATCATCGTATAATTCTTTTCCAAGACCTAACTTATATTTTATTCCTATCATTCCTTGAACTAACCTTGTATTAAATCGTTCTGTCATATTTATAGGTTCCATATCACGTAGTTCATCTAGCATTATCTTATCACAGCCAGGTTTATCTTGCTCGTTATCACGATAACAAATATCATGACGCATTGCTATTGCATCAACTTGACTATAAGGCTCTTGTCCTGGTAGTGGATTATCGTTTTCGTCTAACTGTTTGTCCTGTGGATTGTACAGCCCAGTGAATTTGTGGCCAGGCAATGTCCAACCTCCTTTTGGTTTTGGTAATTTTCCAATAAATTTGTGGATGTCAATACCACTGCCAATTACTTCACGGAGATTGCATGATTGACAGTACGTAACAATTTTATCTTGTTTGATACAAAGCTTTTTATCACAATCACAATTACATGTCAGTTTATTTTTTAATCGTCGACAAAATATTTACCTTCGTCAATTAATCATCTACTAAAATAACCTTGTCACACATTCCAGCTCCGGATAATTTCTTTAAAAACATACTTTTTTCTACCAAAAACAGCGCAAATGCTTTTTAACATCATTCTATTATTTTTTGTTTTTTCAGTTGTCTCATCCTTGTTCGTTGTTTTAGTTTTACATTTGTGATAGCATGTTGACATTTTTTTATATTTGTAAGTTTAGATAAAATTCATTGCAATCTCATCATTAGCGTGAGAAGGTTGCTTGTCAAATTGTAAAATATACTTTAAAAAATCAGAGGATTGGGACATCTGTCGGATAAACATAATACAATAATAACCACAAGCTGATGTTCCAACAGGCTGTAATTGATTAGATGAGTAATTTGTTTTTTAATTTTTTTTAAAAAATATTTTTTTTTAAGATCACTCGGAGGAAGTCCGAACGAATCAAAATAATTATTATCGTAAACAGCAACCCAATGAGTGCAGGATCCATCATCGAAGATTTGTATATTTACAATACACGAACCACCTGCTGGTACATTATCTAATTCATCTTTGGAATATACTCCACGAAATCCGACAATGTTATTCAATTTTTCAATTATATCGAAATTACTCAACGCGATAGGCGTTGTCAACGGTGTCTGGTGCCTGGTAGAGCCATTCCACGTCCTATCCCTAACAGATTTGGAATTAGACTGCCTGCTAACCTTGCTAAGAGTGGAGCGAAAGGAATAATTCCTCCTTGTTTTGTTTCCCCTGGCGACTTTGTCGTTGTTTACTTTGGCGACTTCGCTGTTGTTTTCCTTGGTGCTTGCTGGCAGTTTATTGTTGTTGTTTCCCCTGGCGATAAAATCGTTGTTTTCTCAGGCGACTTCTTTTTTTTTAGTTGTTGACGATCTTGAATTTTTAGATTTTGTCGTTTGTGCTTTCTTTTTAGCTGGCATTATATTATTTATTGTTATATAAAACTGACGATAAATTTGTTTGATTCCATCACCAGAGACACCGTCTCCAAATACAGCTTTTTTAGTTGCTCCAGATACTGCCCGTGACGCTGCCGCTAGTCCAAGTGTTCCTAGTACAGGTAGTATTTTTGGTATTGCGCTAGCTATTACAGAAATGCTGGTCCAAAAAATCCTCCGTGTTTTGCCATCGCTGTTATTTGTGCAACAGACAGTTTGAGAACAAAGGGCTTTCCCTACTTGAGATTATTAATTTGCTGTTGAGTTAACATTACTTTCACTGTGACGGTGCTGTCAGTCCCTAGAGATTTTATCATTAGAGAGACAGAATTCCGTTTAGCAACCGCTGCTGATAATTTTGTAATTTGGCCAGGCGTTAGGTATATTTCTCTGGTTGTGTATTCCGTTTTCATTTTTATACTTTTTTGTTAGAATAAACTTGGACAGTCATCCTACCTTTTACAGAGTCAATAGTCAAGAATTGATCGCTAGACACAAGCGCAAATACGTTTAAAGGAGTTACAGGAACTCCTCCAAGCGTCCAAGTTACGTCTATTTACGCGATTGAATTAATCATTCGATCGGAGTGTTTTGATACATCAAAGAAAAAGATAGGGTAAAGAGTCCTGATATTTTTGCATCGCTTCCATCAGGTACATATACGCTGTAGTAACATTTTTACCCGCGTCCGCTGTAAAATTATATTCGATCGCTCGTTCTGGGTATTGTTTAGAGTTTATTCTGACAAATATTCTCCTGACGTCAGTGTTATCAAAAACAGAGTTATTTTGTAGTTGGCTACCAAGTCGTGCTGTTTCTTGAAAGACAACGAATACATACCTTGGTAATTGTTTGCTTGAAGTAGCTGTAATACGCCACGTGTAACCGATTGCGTTAGGAACAGTTGTTTTATATATTTTACGCTGGAGAAAATAAATCTTTTTTGTAAAAGCATCTAACAACGTATTAAGTTCTGCTAACATAGATATTGATGGAACAATTTGAGGCATCCACGGTGCTAATTTCGTAATCACAAATTTGTGATCAGCTCCACCAACTTGAATAAGACAATTATTTTGGTCTGCCCGATCTAAAATAAGTGTATGTTTCAACCCTCTAAATACCTTATGATTGTCGTGACAAAATCTAAATATTGTGCTTAACTTCAACATCAGTTATTTTTTGTGATCCTGCTGCAAGAGCTTTTCGTTTGGCATATCCCTCGTTGTGACGTTGTTGTTGTATATTAACAAAAGACTTGTTGACTAAATCTAACATAGCTACTCCATTAGCAGCTGCACCTGGTGGTGTTATACTAAAGTTGTTACATGCTTCTGTCAACGAAGTTCGTGTTTCGTCTGCGTTTGCAGCTACAGCTGGTGCGTCTATTCCAAGGCTTCCAACATTATCTCTAAGAAAATTTCTAATTATCACAAGATCTGCAGCAGCGTCAGCGCCGTGTGTAAAAACACCGCCTAAAATAAATTCACTTCCAACAGCTTGCCCAAGTCCTATGTCTTTGAACCACATCATATTTGTTGCAATTGATCTCGAATAATCATCGCTGAACGAAACAATATTTAATATTGTACTTGCAACCGGTAACCAATTGTAAATGTCCTCCACAGTTTGATTTGCTAGTTGATATCGTGCACTTTTAAACAAACTTCAGCCATTGTTTACGAGCGCAATTTCTGTGCCAGCTGCAATATTACCATCAGCTGCTGTTAATATCCTACCACGAACTTCCAGCATAGCCTTGTGCGGCAATAAAAACACGTCTTCGTCACGTGTGTTAAAAATTCTTTGACCAGCTTTATTTGGTTCGTTTGAGTTTTCATCGAGGTATTCAATATACTCGAATTCCGATGCTGTATTGTTGGTATCATATTCCTCACCGAAGTCAAGGTAATTTTTAACTGACATCCTTTATTTTATAATCCACACAAAATTGTGTGGCATACAAAATTGTAAAATCTGAGGCAAATCTATTTTTCGTCTTGTTTTATTTACTAGATTACGTACCATCTCCTCACCGCGCGGCGACCGTAATATTTTGTGGTAGCTATCATAGCTTGTTCTGTTTTCGCTGTTGGTGCAATATCTGATATTGCTCGTTTTATTTCCAATGCTGAAGGTGGACTTCCCTTAATTTTATCAGCGATTTTTTGCCCTACTGCAGTGCCAGCTGCTGACGCAGCTCCCGTTGCAAAAGCTTTACCGGCGTCAATTGCAACTGGTGCTACTGTACTAACTCCTGGTAAAAATTCGGCAATTTTTGTAAATATATTTCCAAAGAATCCCCATACAATAGTTCTTCGATAAATGTTTCTTTGTCTCATCTTGTTATTCAATATTGACCTATGAAATTTATGTCATCGCGGGTAAGTGTAAGTAATACGTGATAATCTCATTGTTAAGATCTATTTGTCGTCCTGATTGATCTATTAGTTGGATTGTTATGTTGATTATTTGATTTTCAGGAGTAATCGGAGAGTATGTTATTTGTCGAGGAGTAATTTGCATCAGTGAACCAGGCGGAACATCTGGCGAAAAACTATAGATTGCTTGACCTTGACTTCCTAAAGCAAAATACGACCCTGATGCAATAGAGCAAATAATTAACATGGTATTTACTACTGTTATGTTAACCTGTAAATCTCCATCATACGATATACTTTGTTCTGTAACACTGCCATATTGTTGGCTTTTAAAGCCTAATAATGATGCGATACTAATCGCTGGTGAAAAATCGATTATCAAATTATTTTTAATGTGATTCTGGCTCGTTGCGTATTATACTTTGGAGTCAGTTGAAAATTGTCTGCGGTAGTGTATTTTGTTATCAACTCTCTTATTGTTTTGCTGAGATCAGTTACATTATACGCCCCCTGTGGTATTTTGACTGATACCCAAGCACCAGAATTAAATGTAATGTCGTCATTGACGTTTAATTTTACATTTGCCATATAATGCCATACCGTAGCAGAAATCAATCCGATTTCGTACTGTTTACCAGGATTTAGTATCATTGGCGGATTATAGTGGTCAGAAAAGTTTGCACTGTCACTCGTTCTTTGTGACGAGTTGAGAAATAATGTTGTTGACATTATATCAATATTGTTAGATAAGATCGCCATGTAAAATTTCGTATGCGGATGATGTTAGTAATCCACTCGATCTAAGATTATCTAATATATCAATAATTTCGTTGTCGATATCAGTGCGTTCATTACTTGCTTATTTTGATGATATTAATAAGATAATAAGATAAGTCGGTCAACCAGTTCGGCGTTTGATGTCAAACCTTTAACTCCAGATCCAGTGGTTTCCTCTGGTAATCATTTATCTCGTTCGCTTTCGTATTTATTAAATACTGTTTTGAAAGTCCATTTAGCATAATCTCCTGGTTTATTTCGATACTGTTCTGCTGTATTAAACATTATTTCAGCAATAATTCCTTCTCTTATAAAATCATACATTTTTAATAAATTCTTTTCATCTCTTATGTTTTTATTTTTTCATCAGCGTGTGAACTAGATTCTATAATTTTTGTTAATTTGTCTGTTAAATTTTGATATTCTCTTTCTGACCGATCTCGAATTCTTTCAATGTCTTTGATATTATATCTACTAATAAAATCATCATATTCTTCACCTAATATTTTAAAACGTGCATTTTGTCTATAAAATCTTATCTGCTTTTCGATAGGCATTATTTCCACGGTAGATTCATTTATCGTTTTTTGTTGCTCAGCCAATTCCTTAGTTTGCTCTGATAAATTTTGCATCAACTTCCTTAACTCGGCTGGCCTGACTGTCAGACCGCTTCGGTGGCCTAGTGGTTAGAGCGTCCGCCTCGGATGCGGGAGGTCGTGGGTTCGATTCCCGGTCGAGTCATACCAAAGACTTACAAAAATGGTACTAACAGCTGCCACTCTTGGAGCTCAGCATTAAGAGGTTAGTGTTGGGACTGGTCAGCCTGGTGTCAGGATAATGTGACTGGGTGGGGCATTATGCTATATGTCTGCGGCATGATGCCCCAGTGCTAGACATCACTATAAACTGCCACACTGCAGACATCGTGGCGATATGACTGAAAAATTGTTAAAGCTACGTTAAAAATCATAATCACATCACATCACGCTGGCATAACTGTCAATCCTGCAATAGCATGTTGGAGCGCAAGAGGGTCGTTTATTAATTTGTCAAATTCAGCTTGTTGTGCAACAGGATCAGCAATTGTACTCACAAGTTCCTCTACAATATTTTTAGTTTCCTCTTTTGATCTTTCTCCGAGTAAACCTAGCAACCCTTTTTCTTTCATTTTTTCTAGTTCTTCCGGAGACAATGCTGATATTTCTGATTGCTTACCGAGTACTGCTTCGGTAATAGGTTTAAAAAGTTTGATAGTATCTTCTTGTGCAACACGTTGTCCCCGACGAATTTCTTCCACCCTTTTCTAAAAAGCAAATTTAGATGTTGCAAATTTCTTCAATAATTCATTTTTTTATGATAATCCATTATTTATTTTTTATACGCGATATAAAATTTGTTTAGAGAAATGTGTTAATACAACAACGAAACATTTTAGCCTCATCACGCGCTAGTTTATCGAATAAAAAGAAATTGTATTTATCTTTGGTTGCTTGATGACATAGTTCAATAAATTTATCTTTTGTTACATCACCGCATTGCTCGTTTGCAATATTTCTCACATCAACGATATCTAGTCCAGGAATAATATAAAACATCCCGTATTTCGCCTAATAAATCTGTCAACGTTATAAAATCCTTGCGCTAGATAAATTGAATTACATTTTTTTGTTACGCGATAATGAAAAATACGACTTAATCTTGTTCATCTCCTCGTTGTTTAGCGGGATATCGTCAAATACAATTATTTTATGCTCGGACGAATCAAGTTCGTCAACTGGAATTAATTCCTCTGGTTGTTTTATTAAAAATATATCATCGCCAGCGTCAAGCTCATCACGAAGTTTATCATTGTACTCGCTTAATAATTTGTATTTGTCTTGTTGCGGATTAATTGTGTAAATATATACTTTATCGTACTTAAAGTTATCGTTGAGTAATAGATTTAATAATGAATTTGTTTTACCAGAGCCTGTACGACCAACAATAAGATAATGACAATATGGAAGTTCGTTATTATGCTTATGTTTGATTAATCGTTCGGTGTCAAAATTTAATATCGTTGACTTCGCCATTGTTGTAATATAATTTTATGTTATATAATTTACATAATATGAGTTATTACACAAAGTTTGGAACATCAATTACGGGATCTGTTTCCGCTGACGAACCAACAATAACCGATACGTCATCATTAGTCAAAAAGAAAACTGAGATACAATGACAGGAAACCTATTTATGTCAAATCAACGAGTACTTGGTTTAGAAACAAATTATCCGCCAATAAATACTGTTGATACAAAAGCTGTTAGTTATGCACAACTAAAAACGATCGACAATAACAAATTATCACTGACAGGAAGAACATTAAGCGGTAACTTAGATATGTCAGGAAAAAAAAATAATAAATTTAGAAACCGCGTTTCCACCACCAAACTTAAATCAAACACTAGCGGTAAGTTATTTACGGTTGAAATATTGGATAATAAGAAGCTTGATAAAACCGGTGGAACGGTTACAGGTATTTTTAACATGTCAAGTAAAAAAAATCATTGAGTTGGAAACCGAGTATCCGCCAGCAAATGTTGATAACACACAAGCGGTGAGTTATACGCAACTAAAATCTGTAGACAGTAAGAAGCTCGATAAAGCCGGCGACACAATGACAGGTAACCTTGTAATGAGCAATAAATCAAAAATAACTGGATTACCGACAACCTCACCACCATCTGATGATACTGATGTTATTAGTTTTGCTCATTTAAAAGGACTACTGGCCTCGTATTTAAAACAATCCGGTGTATCAATGTCAGGTAACATAAATATGAGAAATAACAAGATAACAACGTTATATGTTCCAGTTAAACCTAATAATCTGACAAATAAAGCGTACGTTGACAGTGTGTTTAGTGTTAGTATAAAACGAACCAAATCAATGTTGGGTATATTACAACACTTTCTAAGGCAACTGATAACCGAGTCATCGTATTATCCTGAAAATTATCCTCATCACGCTTTCTCTGATAGACAAGAATGGACTACTAACGGAGAAATCAAAGACTTTTGGATTAAAATCAAATGTCCCGTTGCACTTTCTATTTGGCGATTTCATTTGTGCGGTCAATTAAACTCTAGTGTTGGTCGAATTTATAATTGGCGATTGGAAGGATCAAACGATAATATCAACTAGAAAGCATTGTATAATACAGAGAACACGTATATTTCAACAACAAAATATTTTACAATTCTGACAGAAAATACCGTTAAGAAGTATTTATATTTCCGAGTTTACGTTATCGAAGCTAAAATCCCATTTCAAGGATTGACAGCATTTCAAATATATACACTCGATGATCAAATTTAATCTAACGTTGTAAAATATATGTCAGGACCAGCAATCATAATCGTTGCAAGAGAATTTTATGATAATATTTTTAAAAGCTATGAAGGTGATTCAAAAACAGATGATGGTAGCGACGAAACACTAGCAGTGAATAAAATCATTTAACGTCCAGCTTCCAGAAGATATGAATAATTTTATTCGCGTTATGTATATGCGAGGACCACAATTAATAGAAGCAATAAGAAACTTTGATATTATAAGCAGATATTGTCACCCTGATGATTGCCTAGAAGATCAAAAACAAGTTGAAACTATTTTTAAAAAATATTGCTCGAGCTTGACAAGGAAAATTTAGATTTAATAATACAATCAAATCTAATTAAAAAAAAAACCAGCTTATGGTGAAAAAACGCTGGAAGAAAGGCGAATAAAAAATAATCATAATAGTCTCGACGAACTAGCGGGAACTAACATAATAAAAATAAAAAGAAACAAGGAGTTATACAATAGTTTTTCAAAACGACATATTTTTAAACATCTTGGTATGTACTACCACGACAAAGAAACCCTAGTTAAAATCGCTGGCATGACAGTGGATACGGAGTTAATCATAAAAGTTTACTCAAACGCAATTCTATCAATGATACGTAAAAAGCCAGAATTTGATCTGTTTATTGTTAGCAAATCCCTAGAGATAATCAAAGATTTTAACGACGAGATTGATAATCTCGATGATGTTGAGCGAGAAATTTTTTTGAACAAATGAAACTAACACAGTTGGAAGAAAAAATTGATTCTTACCACGACATCAGTAAAGAAGATGATTTTCCACTTTCATCACTCCATCGCTCTAGACAATTATCATTGCAAAATTATTACATTAGAATTGAGAAAATACTCACGAAACCATACGAAAAATTAATGTTAAAAGCAGCTTCTGTTATTGGTCTTTCCACAATTGAACAAGACAGACTACGGAAAGTAATGCTAATAAATTTTATAGTCGCATACGCAATCATCAGACAACATCTTGTTCTCAAAAATTTTACGTTGGATCAAATAAGCTTGGTTCTAGGGTTTATTGATGAAACAGAAGGAGAATACGGTAATTTTGTAAATAAAACAGACTTGTATGAACGTGAAGTAGAAAGCACGTTTGATTCCTTTGCTTTTTTAAAGAAAAATGAGGTACTAACAGATAAACGATATGATGATGCTTCGACAGATGTTTATGGTAAGTACAGATATGTTATAGCTGATCCTAACAATAATAAGATCCGTGAGTTTCTTGATTCGATTGTTGGTGTTAGAGTTTTTAATATTGTATAAAAATTGTAAGCAAATATTGTATAATGAAAAAACAGATCGTCGATTTCAATCATATTTCAAAAGAAATTCCATAACAAGATGTTGACGCACTAATGCAATATTACAAATTTTATCATAAAAACCTTTGGTGTGTAAAACAATGTTACAAGTATTACAGTAAAATACTTCGAGTAATATCATATTTACCACTGCTGATGACAAGCTCTGGTATAATTTCAAGTGGCGCATCGTTAAATCCGTTTTTGTTAATAATATCAGGTGTTGGTGTTTCTCTTTCAACAGCGTGTAAAAATTGAGCCTCGACTTGAGACTAAAAAAATGCTTGTAAAACAGCAAGTATCACTTATACAAAATTACTTGATCAGATACGATCTTATTTGCGAGGCGTAAATTATGATATGGACGATTTAATACGCATGTTCCGTATTATTGACAGTATGTTAACGGATATTCTGCCAATGAGAGTTAGCAAGTGCGAAAATAATTATCATAAAACATGGCTGTAACAGTAGTAATAGTAAATGAGTTGTTTCTATCTTTTTGTCAGAAAAAGAATTATCATGTAAAGTCATCATTTTGAGCTAAAGAAAATGTCATCATAAAAGGGTTTTGGAGGGGGAAGGGGGTCTCTGAGCTAGAAACCTTGTTTTCAATTATATGAGTATTTTGTGCATCCAGCTGTGAATATTGTTCGTCCATCTTTGAATTTATTCGTGAAACTCGTCGCTTCTGTCACTGTTAGATCTATCCTCTGAGAAACCCAATTCTTTTTCAAGCTGTGTTTGATCGTTTTAGATGATGTAAAAACGGTAGAAGTTCGCGAAAGGGATAATTAAGAGTTTGATAATTCTGACCGTGATGAAGATGTACACGAGGAATAAACTCATGATGCGACAACTGAAGAACCTTTCACGGGTAAGTATGTATCTAATTAGTGATAATATTACCAGCAATTTAGCATAGATAACACTTTTAATTTTTGTGAAGAATGCATCAAGATATATGCTTACGCTGTTTTCAGAGATAAAGATGGTACAATTGATATTATTTCAGAAGGAAGGACAGGACCAACAGATGTATGTAATACCCAGGGAAGCGAAAAGAAGGTTTTTTTAAATTAACTCAATACAAAAGTCAACGTCGAGGATTTCATTTTGTAAATAACTAAGGAAGGTTTCGCAAATATAATGCAAAAGTATAAATATTTGTTAAGCCTGTATATGAGGATAATGGGGTGGTTTATTACTTTGAAGAAACACAGCAGCACGAACTAGAAAGTGAATTTGAAAAGGAAATATTAATCTAAAAGAATCAGTTTGTCAGTTTGACTGATCTTTCAATAAAGAGTTTCCCCGTTATAAAACTACAGGTCAAGAAGGTGTTATAGACTATTTTCTTTATAAGAAGAAAGAGAATTAACTGGTTATCCGACTGCTGTTGAAGTAGCTGAATCAAAAATATAATCAAGAAAAATTAGACGTGGACATTTAACGCAAACAGGTAGAAGACACAATGAAATACACTGGCAAAGAAAACTAAAAGAACTACAACGAAACAAGAGTTGCAAAGTATTCAAAGTGAAAGAGCACAGAGCACAGTTAGTTGGACATAAAACGGATTTTGAAAAACAACTTAATAGAAAATATCGAAAACAAAATTGAAGAAAGGTGGTCATTAGGTGAAGGGTTAAAACAATTGTTCAAAGAGAACGTTGTGATAATCCTTACGATTGATAAAGCTGTAGTTATGATAGCAGCAAATCTTTGTATAAATATTGCAAAGTCTCTAAAGACCTTACAAGTGGTGGTGGAGGAGGATAAAAACGTAGCTCATTGCTTGACAAAGATGAACAAGGAATGAAAATATTTCTAACGTTTAATTTGAGCTAGCTAGAAAAGCATCATCTTCATCGCCTGATATCATCGGTAGTTTATTACGCTGGCTTCCAAAATGATCAAACAAATTGTTTCTTCATTATCGGATCATGTCAATTTGCTTATTTTAGCATTAATTAGCCTGCTTGCTGTTGCGGGGGGGGGGGTTGGATTTTTAACGTACTTTAATTTTTTTTCAGTCATATCGCTACAATGTCTGCAGTGTGGCAGTTTATAGTGATGTCTAGCAGTGGGATATCATGCCGCAGACATGTATCATCATGTCCCACCCAGTCACATTATCCTGACACCAGGCCGACCAGTCCTAACACTAACCTCCTAATGCTGAGCGCCAAGCAAGGCAGCTATAAGTACCATTTTTGTAAGTCTTTGGTATGACTCGGCCGGGGCTCGAACCCGCGACCTCCCGCATCCGAGGTGGATGTTCTAACC
>JAECUM010035085.1:0-12871 GCA_016617855.1 Megalonaias nervosa
ATCGTATGCTTTTCATACATACTTTTATGATAATAATTATTTAGCTAGGCTTTCTTCAGCTCAAAAGCATGAACACGTGTGAATTTAAATGCGTTCGAATGCCTGTTTAGACAGATTTGTAATTGCAGAAATTGACAGCTAGATTTGTTATTAATTATGATTTATAAATTAGAGATTCTTCGGGCCCAAATAGATGTGTAATATTTCAGACAGTTGCACCACACGGAGATGACACAAATGGACAAAAGAAATGTCAGGCCTTTGCATCACATGCAGAGAAAACAGTGATCTATATCACGAAAGAATTTTAAATATAATCTGATTCATAATCAATCAAATTTTTATTCTCCAGCTATGCAATTTTATTTCATTTTGTCAAGTTATAGCTAAAAAATTATTTACCAGAAAAATATTTGAGAATTTATAAATTTATTTGACAGAAGAGAGAGTCTTAATTTGCGTCTTGAACATGATCCAATTAACTTTAAATTACATAATGCTTTGGATGTTCTTTTTCTCGGGCATTATTCAGTTGGCATACAATAACATTATATTTATTATGTATAGAAACTATATGCCATCAAAAGGAGCATAATGCATTTCCTTTATTGTGTGCGTTACTATCCTTCATACTAATTCAAATCCACAAGTTGTTCATTAATTTTTCTACTATAAATATTAAACTGTGTACATAATACACGAATATCTAATTAAATCAAATAAAATTATTGATAAATACTGTTCAGATATACACATATATTTATGCAATTTATTCCTTCCACTTTGGGCTGCGTAAACTGCAGCTGCATTTTGGGAATTTTCTAAGCGAGTTTATCATCATTATCGCAAGCTGATCGTTTCTAGCAAAAATTATACTCGTATATTTTTGAACTTTGAAATGTCACTTAACAAGTATCATACAATGGAATTTTACATCATCTTGGACGATTAGGAAATGTTAAAATCCTAGTATGAAAAAAAAAAAGAAATCATAAACTTGTAACGACGTGGACATATTCAAACATCGGCTGGCTCCTTCGCCAGGTAGTTAAATAAGTAGTTGGAATTCAGGAAGTGGTCAAGTGGTCAAAGTTTATTGCCCATGGGTAAAATATTGAAATGTGTATCTCAAAAATATGGAGTAATAAACCAGTCTTGAGTAACTCTTATTTCACATAATGATGTACCGAATGACAGACAGACAGATTTCGATTCATAGCAGACAGAGTTTTCTTTGTGGTAGGATTTGAGGTTAATGTATTACATTTCTGAGTTAGAAATGTAACTCGTCTTATATTATGAAATATCATTTTGAGATTTATGTAGTGCAATTTCGATCCCGAGTTAGAAATGGAACTGGCTTGAAGTTATGAAACAGTTAAATGCAGGTTTAAGGTCTCCAAGTTTATTTACACCGACTTACACAATCTTTTATTATGATCTAGAATTGATACATGTAATAGAAAGGTGAGAAGTTCTCAATTAGTGTGTCAGATGTCATTTTGTTGACGTACAAGTTATTAACTGTAAATATTCCGTATGTGTTGAGCTCAGACTGCGTGCAGTTGCCATACAATAACTTAAAAGAGAGACATATAACGATAATCATTCAGTCACGATATGTGCTATTTCGATTTGTATATTATTTATCAGCTATGTGCATTTGCATCTCAGAGTTTAGTATACATTAAACAAAACTTCCAAGTTTAACTCACCGCTCTGAAAACTGTTCTGACAGTGGAGGTCGTAAAAACCAAATTGGAGACCTCCACGTGTCCTTTGTTAAAATCAGGTGTTTCAAAAGAACGAGTGCAAACAGGTAAATAGCAATTTGCATTCATCCAAATATTTGCCGAATCTGAGATTATTATAAACGCTTTCAGTTACACTAATGGAGAGGCGAAGTGTGGGTCGACTGGAACGATTTGGCCCAATCGGGCCCCTCACTCACAGGGATCCCGCTCGTTAGTAATTGTAAAAAAATATATCTTTAGAGAGAAAGTAATTTTAAAGCGATGGAAGAAAATTGTAAGTTCAATATCATATAAAACTTGTTTCAAATATTTTATTTCCAAATGCCGTGCTCACAAGGATCCACGCATAAATCCAGGGGACCCGACAAAATGATCCAAATCGGGCCCCACGTTTGCTAAATGAAAAATGGCGTTAAACCCTACAACAACAACAACAACAACAGCAGATCGGTCTAGACGGTCATAGTGCTCAAGGATCTCATGGATTTTTTTTTTTTCTTCACTTTTATACATGGGACAAAATGAGTTTTTACACCAATGTTGCATCTTTGAAGGTTCTGAAATTAATGCCAAAGCCACATAAAATGAAGATGGACATACATACATACATACATACATACATACATACATACATACATACATACATGCATGCATGCATGCATGCATACATAATTACATTGACCAAATTTTCTGTTTGCACATTGATCTATCACTGTCAAAAAATCAATTACATTGGGCTATATCTCCATTTACACATTGATATATCACTGCCAAGCACTCAGTTCCATTGAGCCATGTTTCCATTGTTGTCGATTTTCAGAATAAAGGGGATTCGTTTTTCTAGCAGAAAGTTTTTTAAATGAGAAAACAAAACTTTGAGAAAACAATACAACATGTAATAGTAAAAATATAGAAAAGGTTATTGTCATGCAGTCCGTCTTTGAAATGAACGTTCTAAAATGTACGTGGGATAGTCCACGGTAGGGAACTTCTAAGATTAATACGAATCTTGAAAATGTTCAGCTTTAGTCAACATCCCGGATATATCTTTTGACAAGGGGATGTTCTTCAATTTAAATGTAAACACAAATTTAAATAAAACCTGCGAAGCAAATATGCTGCCCACGTGAACGGAGAGAGAGAGAGAGAGAGAGAGAGAGAGAGAGAGAGAGAGTTGCAAGCGCTGTCACAGAAATGAGTTAGAGTCTCTAGACACCAAAATTAGAGAAGGGACATTTTCAGACATATCCAGGCCATCCGTGTGATCATATTCTAATTATACCTTCTAATAAACAAAGCATTCAATATTTAATGTTTCTTTTCTTCAACAGCAAGGCAAATACTATTTATTATATTTGCGACTTTTATTACCTTTGCATGAAACATTAGCCTTATCTCGACTATTATCATAACGAACTGGCTGTCCATCTTGATCAAGGATAAGGGAACTGTACATGTTAACAATGAATGGTTGCATCTTCAGGAAAACGGTTGGCTTGTGTCATTAACTATTTAAAGAAACTTGTTGAAAATACTGTACATGCTGGAAAGCAGATCTTTCTTCTCTGGGCATGATGTATATGCAAATGTAGCGGAGTTTAAACGCTTACGCCACCACAATTGAGCTCGAGCTCTCTCTCTCTCTCTCTCTCTCTCTCTCTCGCGGGCGCGCGCGCACACACACACACACAGGAACACACAACATATATTCGTTCAGGTAAGAATGATGAACATATAGCTGTGGTAATATTGAAACAATTCAGTCTGCACTTGGTGCACTTGACTTAGCAAAACTTTCCCGCTGTCGTAATTCAGATTTAAGAAAGCAAAATGGTCTCATCCCATGCACGTTTGATATGATTTTCTTGATTGAAAGGGAAGTTGAAGACTTTTTTTTCTCATTTTATTAACTTTGACATATGTATAAAATGTGCATTTACGTGTTCGAATCACAAACTACCATGGCCACATGTTCTTTGTGTTACATTTAGTTGGTTCCGCACTAAGAAGTAGTCACTGGAACAGTTTATTCAGAAATATTTACAGCTGATCGTTATCACATAACACAAAATATTTAATATTTATTATAATTACACATGTATGCTCAGGCGCACCCAAACGCGAACACATACACACGCATAGACACATAAGCCTCACACGAAGATATATTTAACAGAATAAATGGGCCATGAAGACTCAAGAGAGCATAGAAAAGACCATCCCATCTACATGTAACCCGTGATAGTTCAACGTGGTCATTGATGCCCCTCACCATTGTTTAATTTCATGTGTGTAACCCGCGATAGGTGTCTCATAATGCAGTTTAGAACAATATTGCTCTGTTCACTATAAAATCAAGTTTCAAACTTCCTCACTAAAACAGAACACCATTTATCAGTGTATAGCGTTAATGCAACGGAGAACAATCTAGATCCAATGTCCACGTAAAATACGCCGCAACTACGTGCACTGTGTGCATTACGTGCATTATGTACCGGCATATATTAATCTGTCAAATTCACACATGGTAGCCCACTGTACAGTAAAATACGGTAATAGTCTAGTGCAACGGATTAGTCCGTGTGTTTACAGGAATATTTTAGCAGGCCACCTAGGATACAAGGATCTATGAGGCGCCGTAGCGGACAAAAGCTGGTCCAGTGAGAAAGTTGCAGTTGAAATTTCGATGTCGTATGTCGAGAAATCTAATATCACGTGTTGAACCAAATTGCATGTCCTTAAAGGTCCATTTTCTAGATCGAGATTTTAAATTTTATATGTGGAATTATACAGTGGTTGTTTAATGTTCTATTTCCTATGTGGACTTTTTACAGTGTATATTTTGAATTACACAGCGGTGGTTGAAATTTCAATATCATATTTCGAGAATCCCTAATTGACACGTTGCATGTAACTGTTTGTGATGAAAGTTCCATTTCATATGGCGAGTATTTAGATTTCATCTGTTGAATTTCACAGCAACGAGAAGCAGCCTCCTTGTTTAAAAATAACACCGTCCGTCCACGAGAGCGACCTCTAGCGAAGAAATTCATAGTAATTCTCGACCTGTGAATGTTAACTTTCAAACTGTAAATGCATGAAATGTAATGGCGCCTCATAATTGAATAAACGAATGATTTATCTTAATACTCGATATTATTTTAATTGTTAAAGTGGACATCGTGTAATGTTACTTTTAACACCAACACATCATTTCACCATATAAAAAGAAAAATTCTGACAAGCACAATAAAATGTCCAACCACCGCTGTGTAACTCAACAGATACAATCTAAAAACTCAACATACAAAATGGAACTTTCAGCACAATCAATACGATTCAACATGTTAAAGTGAAACTCTCGACACATGACATTAAAATTTCAACAACCGCCGTGGAATGCAGAAGATACAATCTAAAATCTCGACATTGGACATCGAATTTTCAACTAGCGCTGTGTAATTCAACAGATGAAATATAAATATTCAAATGTGAAATGGAACTTTCAACATTAACTCTTTGAACCAATACGTAAATTAGGAATTCTCGACGTATGACATTGAAATTTCGACCACCGCCGTGTAATTCGAACGACACAATCTAAAAACTTGACATAGAAAATATAACTTTCAGCTACTACTGTTTAATTCAACAGATACAATCTAAAATCTCGACCAGGAAAATGGAACTTTAAGGACAAGCACTTTTGATACAACACGTGAAATTGGAATTCTGAACATATGTCATTAAAATTTCAACGGCAAAGTTCTGATTGGACCAGCTTTTGTCTGCTACGGCGCCTCATAAGGATCTCTCTCTGTCCCACCCTGTTAGCTACTTGGATAATTTAGGTATAATGTATCCCAATGGCCTTAATACTAAAGCATTGTATAAACTTACGTACAATTTTAATATAAATTAACTGATATGATACATACATACATACATACATACATACATACATACATACATACATATCAGACTTTGTTTACCACATATTTTTTATTCTATTGGAAATAGTTTAGAGAGAAAGAAGAAGAAATAATTCGTTCATATTTGTTCAGACGTTGCACCTTTCATTTGCTTCGCGTAAAGAAAGTCCCAGACGCCAGTTAAATTAATAAGGGGCAGTTCTATATATAGCAGTATTTAGAAGTAGAGTGTTTTACAAATTATAATTCAAGGAGCAACTGTTCTTCCAAATCAATGGAACATTTGACACAGACAACATCATTTTTTCAAACACTGGATGTAAGATGGAATTTCCTGTGTGTCAAATTTAGTTAACTGATTTTATGTTAGACGATAATAGTTACAATGGTTCCCCTAAAGTGTGTACGTTTCACTACTAAGCAGTCAGTTGTTGGATATTCATGTGAAGGGAAGACTAAAGGATCAGAAATTTCACATTTACTGTAATATATTTGTGACCGGACATGTGCGTTTGTTTTTTTTTATTTTTTTTATTTGGAACAGTAGACATAGAAAACGTTTATTTACAGTCGGTTGGATAACTTTCTGTCAGTTTGGGAGACCGGCATAGGTCCACGTTTTGCTTTAAGCAGAGATTAGTTTATTTACTCCTATAAGTTAACATTTAAACCACGCTTGTCATAGGGTGGGGTCTATACTACATGTTCCGAAACCCTCGATCCATTGACCGATACCCTTAGTTTTATTTGTAACGAGCCCACACTTTAATAAAATGGTCCTATTCCGACAGACCTGACCTTTATTCTCAATGTCATTTTGGGTGATTTGGAACAATGAGAATCGCATAAAGTGAGTGATATGTTAACATGATGTCATATCAAAAATATAAAACTGCACACGGTATATATAAAGTGTACCAACCATGTGATAAATCATGATCCTGTATGGTCGTGACACCATCGCAAATGTTTATGGCCTTATGCAAATGGAATACCGACAATACTCACACAAGCTGAATTTCAAACATTTGCATACGATTATATAATAAAACAATAATAACAATGTTTCAGTGAATATGAAGTCTTATGAGCCCGTAATCCTGTTATAGTGACCTCCGCTTCCATACAGTCAATATTAAGTTTACTGTTTCATTAAATTTAATATTCACCCCAACAAAGATCAATAATTGTGCAATATTCTAAATCCATTCCCAACAGTAATTCAAAACAAACAAAATATAATTGCTTTTTATCACTAATGTGCAGAGCTAACCTAAACATTTTCAGGCGCCATCGTATATGAAAAGTGTTGAAATAATGTCCATTTTGAGTTAACTGAATGAAAAACGCGGAATAAACAAAGACGAGGAGATCCAAATTATGTTCTTAACTACCCTCAGTAATACAGACATTTTTGGTCATTGCGTATTTGAATCGCAGAAAAGGTAACATTTAAATTGCGATGTCTCTAAATTATTTGTGGAGAACATATTCAAGTCCTTCAAACATGCGTTTTTGTCTATTTGTCCAACTATTTATTGATTCTTTTATCGCATAAATTAAGCGTATTATGTAAAACACATTAACCCCATTATATAAATTGCATTAAACGCATTGTGCGCAATCGTATAATCTTACTGATAACCATCTAGAAATTTCAGCTTGTTTACTCGATATTTTGCTATTTTTGTGGAACAATGTAACTGAGCGCCAAGTGATTACCTGATGGTAAAATGACGCAAAGAAAACGATCAATCAAGATAATTCATGTTGAGGCACCGGTGAAAAAATTTAACATTGCTGTTATCTACTCAGTTGACAAATGCTGAAATGGATACCATTTTAATAAAATATGGAGTTGCCAAGCGTAAACTAAAACCGTAATGAAGAGGGAGTATTGAATATCCAATGAATTTCATACGTGAAAGTGGCTGTATTGTTATAATCACATGCCCTCGGTAGTTACTGTAAATGATAATAGTGTGCACCCAAATCACGGAAAGATCAAAATCAGGAAAATTATGTCCTTTTTGGCTTGAAAATTTAATTTTGGCATAGTATATGAAACACAATCTTTTTCCATTCATTTGTAACTTTCACTGCATGTCATACACCAAACAATAATTTAACATACCGATATGCTTGTAATTCTAGATTTCTATGTAAATTATACTTCACTTCCACTCATTCAAACTAACCTATGCATTAAAGCCTTACGGAATCTGTACAGTAAAGTCTTACAGAGTCTGTCCAGGATGCATTAAAGTCTCACAGTCTAACCAGTATGCATTAAAGTCTTACAGAGTCTGTCCAATATGCATTAAAGTCTCACAGTCTAACCAGTATGCATTAAAGTCTTACAGAGTCTGTCCAGTATGCATTAAAGTCTTACAGAGTCTGTCCAGTATGCATTAAAGTCTTACAGAGTCTATCCAGTATGCATTAAAGTCTTACAGAGTCTATCCAGTATGTATTGAAGTCTTAAAGAGTCTATCCAGTATGCATTCAAGTCTTACAGTCTGCCCAGTATGCGTTAAAGTCTTACAGAGTCTATCCAGTATGCATTAAAGTTTCACAGAGTCTATCCAGTATGCATTCAAGTCTTACATAGTCTATCCAGTATGTATTCAAGTCTTACAGTCTATCCAGTATGCATTCAAGTCTTACAGAGTCTATCCAGTATGCATTCAAGTCTTACAGTACACTTAAGATAGACAGTACGGTTCAAAATTTCCTCAATATATAATCAGCCATCTTTAATGTTTCAACGAGTTCATTTGATTTGCTACTTCATCTTCACAATCTAACGACTGAAAGTTACATGTCATAATATTGTAAAGTCCATAATCTGGCTGTTATTCTGATATTTAGTAGGTGATGGATATGACAGTCTGGTCTAGTCAGCTTTTTTACCAGGCGAAGCTGAAAGAAATCATGTTGAAGTCACACTAATGACAGCAGTTAGAGCGATATTTAGAACGCTTGCGCAAACAGTTGAAATAATAATCTTTGGGCATTTACCTATATTCTATGATCTCTATTACCGATATGATATGATCTCAATTACCTGTATCCAGTGATCTCTATTACCGATATCCAATGATCTCTATTACCGATATCCAATGACCTCTATTACATATATGAAATGATATTTATTATCGATATCCAATGATCTCTATTGCCAGTTTCCAATGACCTCAAGGTCAAATACATAATTTAACTGGTTCCTGGTGGTCTGGGTCCAGCCATTCTCAAACCTTAAAATAAATAAATAAATAAGTAAGTAAGTAAATAAATAAATAAATAAATAAATAAATAAGTAAATAAATAAATTGACTTTGAAATCTCTGAGAAAAAAAAAAAGGCCTGACCAGTCTTTAAGAGATTACTAACAGTTGTCAACACGTTCTAATTTACAAAAACAAATCATAATTTTCTTTTTCAAGTTAAAGACAAGATACGTAAAACCAAGGCACTCTGAAGCACAAGATATAAAATTACGCACCAGACAAAAAATCTTATTAAGATGGTCCCCTGTGATGATGTAATACCAGCCAATAATGTACTGACCACAATCTATCCAAGGAACCAATCATGCATCAGCCAGTCATCATTGATGGGGGAGGGGTTGTAAGAATGAGGTGTGGAGTGCAGGAAATGTTTTAATTAAAATAAAAATGACTATATAACATTGTTATCAACGATATTCTATAAGACCTTCCGAAAGAACAAAAACCCAACTTGCCCATTTCTGTAGAGGATAAATATATAAATAAATCGATACACATTCTGTGGAAACGTTACCTTGTTCTTTTCAAAACATAATGTGTTTCGAAAGAGAGTTCTTTTAAACATGATGATCGCAACTTATTGTGGTACAATGATTAGTGTGTCGGGGTTTGAACTCAGATGGGTGAGGGTTCGAATCCTGCCCAGACCAAGGGGAGTCTGCCGTCGTGGTATGTCTGTAGACAAAATACTTTGTCCTCGGCACGATATAATCTCTGAAGTACTGATGTGAAGTTAGACACCACTCAGCCATTTCAAGCATATTTTTCAACATGTACCATACGCGATCTACAAGGGATACGGACACTATTTTCACGATGGAGTATTTACCTGATAACGAATTGGCTGGATAGGTTAAAGCTTCCTTTAGATGGACCAAGCATATATTTAACTAATGTATGCACATTTCCCAAAGCAGTGACCTGTGCCTTTGATCTTTTGCCCACTCTACCCCTCCCACCCACTACACCCTAAAGTTACATTTTGTCGCAGACAATCCTAGTTTACTTAATGATATAATGTTTAAAAACAATTTATGAAACATATGATTCTTATCACAGCTAGAGTTAGAAGTGACTTTGATCCATGAAAGAAAATAAAAAATGGCGATCTTTCCCTCCTTAAGGTTTATTTCCCTGTGAAGTTTAATGCACAATGCAAGTATCGTGTCTATGTAAAAGTCACGCAAAAAGGTGTGAATCTTTTCTAAATATCCTATGTAAAGATATTGCTCCTTTTAAGTTTGCAATAATTGTATTTTCCATTTTCGTTTTTCTGCCTGATTACAAATGTGGAAATTTAATATAAAGCTTGTGTACAATGTGAAAAGGCTGATAATTTGATTTCAAGAAGGCGGGCTTCAAGGTACGTAGGAGTTTTCTCAACTCTAATAGAGCCTGACTACGAGTATTACGATCACGTGATACATCTAAATGTTACTGTAAGACAGAAATGACAGGAGAGCCTCGTGTTTGTGTACGTTGATGTTTTCACATTAAGTTTCTTGATAATACTAGACTTGTCCTGCTGTTGCCGATTGGATGAAGTTGTTTTATTACATAGTAATATATTCTCCAGCTAGTAAAGAGCAGTTTCGATTGGCTGCTTTAGAACAACCGATAAAACATTCAATTGTTTTGTTTAATGAGATCGTAGTGTATAATCCAAGGAAAGAGAAGTTTATGTTTTAGCATCCACCCCACCCCCACCTCTCTCTCTCTCTCTCTCTCTCTCTCTCTCGTAGAAACAAAATAATAAAAGGACGAGCCTTGTACCTATTCACTTGATGGTAAAGATCGAATCGAGGATGATGACGATATACAATTAACATTTTTTTAACGGTAAGAATAATGCAAAAGACTTGACAAAACTGCATTATTTCTAATTATAATGGACGTATAGCAGAAGATCGAGTGATCATTGTCCACATCAATAAGCTAAGGTTCTTCAACATTCAATGTTTCAGATGCCTCATTGTATGTTACAATAAACAATACGAAATCATTTAGAGCTGTTATTCATTTGCCCAGAATAATGGCCGTAATAGGTATAAAGGTGTTATAATCTGAACACGAATTATGTCCAATATCCTAGAAAACAGTTAACAGTGACCGAATTTTAACGTGACACGTGTTCATTCTATAATGCATTCTTAGTTTAAGCCGTAGATTAAAAGATATTATAAACTGAGTACAGATAACCTATTTAAAATCTTGGAATTGTGTGAAATGTATAATTCTAAGAAACAATAATGACGTGCTTTTTATAGCCATAGGTGAAGAGATATTGTTAGCTGAGCCAAGAAATAAGTGTCACCACGTGATCATGTTCGACACACGCGTATGCCATACTAACATACATGAAAAGGGTAACTGTCAAGGGATGCAGTGGCCTACTAATTTTATCTCTGACAGGGAGGATGGACACATTTCTTTTAAAGCAATTTCAACAGAAGTCATGAAAAGAACATTATATTGACCCAGTTTTTGTTTCCTAACTTGTACTCTCAGTAGAAGCTGCTGGGTTACTATATCCTAGGTCAAAGCATTATAGTATGGATACACATTTGAAGCAATTGTTAACACATTCTGTAAAGGTGAGTATAGAGAGCCAGTTTTATTTTCTAGCATAAGGTCATACCCGTATGTACACCCAACGCAAACGTTTTGCATAACAAGTCGATGCAATA
This sequence comes from Megalonaias nervosa, assembly GCA_016617855.1. Taxonomy (NCBI): domain Eukaryota; kingdom Metazoa; phylum Mollusca; class Bivalvia; order Unionida; family Unionidae; genus Megalonaias; species Megalonaias nervosa. The sequence goes on from JAECUM010035085.1 coordinate 11,664, forward strand.
ACACGAGAAAGGCAGCTAAGGCCCAGATATTTAGAACGCCAAATATTTCACATCAGGATTATATAGGTTGAAATTCATTTCCATAATTGTGTCATTAAATAAAAAAGCCTGTAGAAAACCTCCTCAAAGTCTACAACTTGAATCTTGAAGGGGGCGCCAAAATCGATGCGATGTGACACAACCTTTAGGTTTTAACTAATAAGTGTACCGCACAACGGATCATATGCCAATCTCCTGACCTTTACCCAGCAGTAATCTTGACTTTGGAGCTTAAAACCTGCCGTATATTTAATAAGGACAGGGGCTGGGTAAAATGTCAAACTTTATGAATGGATTAAATTGCACAAGTCATGCCAACCAGAAAATTTCATTTTCAGTACTTAAACAGCTTCTGAGCTACTGAAGCTCAACCATGTAAAATGACCTTACCTTTGAAATTTTAAAATGTGTTATGTAATATGACCTCGAAATTTGGATCATAACAGTGCATTATGTGATATGACCTAAATTTGGATTATTAAATTGTATTATGTGATATAAACTTTAAAATTGGGTCATAAAAGTGCGTTATGTGGTATGACCTTGAAATTTGAATCATAAAAGTGAGTTACGTGATATGTCATTGAAATCTGGATCTCACCAGTGTGTTATGTGATATGACCTTGAAATTTGGATCATAAAAGTGTTATGTGTATGACCTTGAAATCTGGATGATAAAAGTGCATTATTGGTTATGACCTTGAAATTTGGATCATAAAAGTGTCTTATGTGATATGACCTTGAAATTTCGATCATAGAAATGTGTTATGTGATATGACCTCAGCCCATGAAGCATGAATATATTAGGTTTCATCCTGATATTGAATTTCTGAGTTAGATCCCTAACACAATGATTAATAACGTTGACCTACTCTCCTAAAATTGGTGGAAAAGCCATAAAAATGTATTCTAAGTTCAATGGGTTTAGAGTTATAGTCATTTTTCAAAAAGGGAGTAGAATTCACGTGTGTCTTTGATCTTGCTGATAGGACCATGCTATTGATACAAGTAATATATACTAGATACATTCTGCAGACGTGGTTTTACAGGGTAAAAAAATTCATTCCATTTTCCGTAACAACTAAACAATTTCTGGGTGACAGTGTGGGCACGCAAAGAATGATACTGACACTAGACATGGCCTGACAAATAGGTCAGTGAAAGAGCTC
>JAECUM010035090.1:0-20523 GCA_016617855.1 Megalonaias nervosa
AGAGAGAGAGAGAGAGAGAGAGAGAGAGAGAGAGATATACAAACACACATACATAGATTGATGAACATTAATCTATCACACCACTGGTTTAGACTAAAATGGATAAACCTAGTATGTATTTATAGTCTCAATAGATTGATGAACATTAATCTATCACACTATTGGTTTAGACTAAAATGGATAAACCTGGTAGATATTTATAGTCTCAACTTGTGTGACGATCGTGCATAAACACTCATATATCTATTTATAGCAGCAACCTGTGGAAATTCCTGTGAAAAACCCACTATCTATTTATAGTCACAACTTGTGGAAATTCCTTTTGTAAAATGCTAGTATCTATTATAGCTACAGCTTGTGGGAATTTCTATGGAAAAACCCAAGTCCATATTTATAGCCTCAAAATTTCTAGCTTCAATGACGTCACGCTAGTGGACACTGGCAACAATGTTGCAAGTGGCTGACCTCAATCAAGCGGAACAGTGTGGCTAGGGGTTGACCTGAATACGCACTACACTAGAACAAATAAGACATAGACATAGAGACGTGCTTAGAGACAGGCTTAGAGACATAGACAGAAACATATACATATAAAACAAACATACACACACGTAAGCGCACACACACAAACACAAACAAAAATACACCCTCATACGCACACGCACAGAAACACAAACAAAACACACACACACACAAACACTATCCTAGCTTCAGCTAAACCGAGTACGAGATCTCGTAGTTAATTATACATAAGCTATTTATAGATTTGAACTAGTCTATGTGATCCGTTATGCTTTAGAATATTTGTGCATTGAGGGACATATGATTAGTAATGCTATGGCTATGCGGATTAGACGTTTTACGTAGCTTTAATGTCCCTAAATGTGTCTCTATAATGTCCCTTTTATATGTCCCTATGTTTTGTCTGTATAGTTTCGCTAAGGTGTCGGTAAGTAAGACGAAGAGATCTGTTCGAGAGGCTCCGAAATTTAGCTGAACCGAACATGAGATCTCGTAGTGGGAAGGAAAAATTGTGCAGGGACAAGGGCTTTTTGTTAAGGGAAAAACAAGCACACAAAAACATATACACACAAACGTACGTGCGCACACATACACACAAATACACACACACAAACGTACGCGCACACAAACACACACACACAAAACAAACGTACGCGCACTCACACAAACACACACAATCAAACGTACGCACACTCATACACACACACACACACAACACACAATGAAACGTACCCGCCCTCATACAAACACACACACACACAAACAAACGTACGCGCACTCTATAAAACAAACACACAAACGTACGCGCACGCATACAAACACAAAAACAAACACACACACACGCAAACACTATCCTAGCTTCAACTGAACCGAGTTGGAGATCTCGTAGATAATTATACATAAGTTATTTATAGATCTGAGTAGTCAGCTGAGCTAGTATAAAAAAAAAAAAACTGAGAACGATGACATACACCTACACGGAGAAATCAATGGTTACTATGTCTTTGTATGTAATGCTCATATGAAATTTTGGTACAAACGAACGCTAACTTCCACATAGTACTTTTGGTAGTGTAAGAGATAGTCTATTTTGTGAGATTTTATCTCCCTCTCTTACATTTTAAGCTAACATAGTACGTTTGGATAGTGAGTATGATATAATGGATGGTATAGTGGGTGTAAAGGATAGCATTTTTCTTGTGTAAGGGATAGATATTTTGTGAGATTTCATCTCCTTCTCTTACAATCTAAGCGAACACAAGGCATTTTGGATAGTGAGAATGATATGTTGGATAGCATAATGGTGTGATGGATAATATTTTTCTGGTGTAAGGGATAGTCTATTTTGTGAAATTTCCGCTAACACATTACGTTTGGAGTGAGTGTGTGTGTGTGTGTGTGTGTGTGTGTGTGTGTGCGCACGTACGTTTGTGTGTATGTTTGTTTGTATGTATGTGTGGTTGCTTTTTCCCTTAACAAAAAAAAAAAAACTTGTCCCTGCACAATTTTCCTTCCCACTACGAGATCTCTTACTCGGTTCAGCTAAATCACGGAGCCTGTCGAACAGATCTCTTCGTCTTTCTTACTTACCTTAGCGACACTATACAAACAAAAAATAGGAACATAGAAAATGGACATTACAGAGACACATTTAGGGACATTGTAGGGACGTTAAAGCTATACAAAAATTTTAATCCTCATAGCTATAGCGTACCTAATCATATGTCACTAAATACACAAATATTCTAAAGCATAACGGATCACATAGACTAGTTCAGCTGACTACTTGCAAGTACCGTGACGTCATACCACCTGTGTCATTTCTATATAAAGTTTGAATCATTCGCGTTCGTGTTTGTGGATATTATAATATTATACCCAAATTATACAAGTGATTAAAAAAATTTTTAGGTAAGAGAATAATGTTTTTGGAAGTTAAACATAAATTATACAATCGAATAAATTTTTTTAGGCAAGAAAGAATAAATCTTTTCGAGGCAGTGGAGGGGCCCTGAAAAGGGCCGTTGTTGGCTACGTTAACACCATTCCGTGAACATAGAGGGCATCGCATAGGTCTTCTTCTCTTTCTCAAACTTCGTCTAACCTCTGGTCTATCAATCAGAACTCGCTTCAGACAGCCTTGTCTTTCCACATAGGTCCTTCTTTTCCAAACGCTTGTCTCGGTGATCCTAACGATTCTCCATGATGATCTCACATACATGGGTAAGTCCGTACGGAACAGCATCGACGATACCAGAGTAGACGATTCAACGTTGGTCCACATCTTTGTGACGAGGAACAGGTGAAGGGAATGAAGTGAACCGGGTTTATAGTGGAAGACCGGATCGAAACGGATTGAAATTGTTCACCAATCCCAACATGCGTTACAAAATGCAGTCATTTCGCGGAGTCTCTCTTCCAATCCGAAGAAAGCTACCTGTGACGTCACATTCCCTATATAGGTGCGCCAGAGTCTGTGCGCAGTGAATCGATGCGGCATTGTTTTGTGAAACATGACGGAAACTAAGAAGACGATGAATTTGGGTGCACCGGCTTTGGAGACGAAAATGGATGGCATAGCAGTGGCTACCAAAGTTAACACAGCACTACTTCCTGAAGAGGTCGATTTCAACTGGGATTTAGTAGATTTTCTCTCTTCGCAAGAATTTGTTACAGTATCAGTACCTTCGCCACCTTCTCCTTCTTTACCACACGTCGAGGATTTTAAACAAAGACCGAAAGAAGAATTGGAGAAATTTTTATAGCAGCAGAAAGAGGCAGAACAAGCATTTTCCTTGAACAGCAAGAGCGAGAAAAAGAAGAAGAGGTAAGTAGGAAACGACAGGAAGAAGAAGAAGCAGTAGAGAAGAAACAAGGTTTAGGAGAGAAGGAGAACAGTGAACCTCAAACGGTAACGGTACTCTTGGACATTTTGGCAGAGTTAAGAAGTCTGAAACAAATGTATCAGACTTCTTTATTACAACACCAAGAGAAAAAGACCTTCCCGAGCCAAACAGTCTAATCCGGTTAGTACACCGGAGATACCACCCCTAGTGATTTCTACCAAATCATCGACAGGAGCAAGTCCACAAGTAGGCCTTGGCCGTGGCAAAGGTTTAAGGCAGTTAAAGCTGATTGCTTCTCGTTCCTGAGTTTGTTGGTTTTAAAAAAAAACAAACACCCAAAGGTTCTTTTCAGGGCCACTCACTTCTTGCGAAAAGAGATACTATTCATTTTGCCAAAATCAATTAAAACTCAAATTCCCTTTTATTTTTTTTTAACATTATGATATACGTGTGTGAGTGCGTGAGTGTAGGTCCTTAATATTCTAAACAATCAAATCCAAGAGACACTTACGTTTTTTCAGCCTGGTCTATTCTAGTACAAATTTTTACAATCCAATATCACAACACAATATAACACAACACTTTTTTTAAAAAGTTCATAGACTTCTTCTTTGTCTTTTTTCTTTACTCTCTTTGTTTCTTGAATTTCTTCACTTTCACAGTTTTTTCCTCCTCTTCTTCCTGACTTTTTTCTCGTGTTCTTTTCTTTTCTGTCTGCACTTTCTGAACGTGACGGGGTTCATCCTTTCCCGAGGGGACCTCTTTTTCTTCTTCCTCCTCCTGCTCCTGTTCTTTCTTAGGACACTCTGAAGACCAATGTCCTTTCTTTTTACAATGATAACAGTTATCTTGACTCTTGTCTCTTTTGACACTGGTCTTGCTTTTTTGAAGGTCTGGACAATGGGTAGCCCAATGCACTTTCTTCTGACAGATATAGCAAGTATCTTGACTTTCATCTCGAAAGGAGGGAGAGTAGTCCGTCGGCTTGTCTGAAGAAAACTTTCTTATGACACCTCGCAAAGCTCGGATCAGAAGTTCGATCTGTGTGGGTTCTTCCATTGTGCTGGTCGGCTTGAGAGCGAAATGAATACTGAGAGGGAAGGCATCAGCCCTATATATATATTCACTGAGTCTGACATGGATATATAGGGTCCGTGGCGTTTCAAATGTAGTCATTTAACTTTTTGCAGTCAAGATGAAACGATCGCATCATTTCGTAAAGAAAGGAGAAGAAAGTAAGAGGCAGAAACGTGATTTATCGCCTCGCACAGTAGCTGAAGTCTTGGCTCAAATTCATGCCAGCGATGTTGAAGATGAGATGAGTGAACCAGAATCTAGACCCAGAGAGTCTATACCAAGTCAAAGTCCGTCACCACCAGTAAACCCTGAAAAGTACTACCACATTAGAGAGACGGACAAACGCTCCTCTAGAAAATTTGGAACTACGGCCTACACGTACACGGTGAAGTTTAAAGATTTCAAGTCGGACGTACCGTTGGGGAAAGCAGAAGGGTTCATCACCGATGTGTGGATTCTTTATTAACCACACCGAAACAGCAATGTGAAGCCAAAGAAGACGATCGCTTGAGACTTTCCATTCATCACGACAGTTTGAAGTCCCCCGTTTGGATCGAGTTTAGCAGTCCATCAGAACTGACACCTTCCAAAGTCATGGACAAAATTCAACACGTACAACAATCCAACGACAAATTTCTCATCACCGATGGAAATGCGACACTGTTCATGACCCACGTGTCTCTTCCCCAATGGACAGGAAGCAAAAAGGTGTTCTTGGTAGACAATCCTCGCAGCACAAAAAAGAGTCTTGTCCGAATTAACAATCCTCAAGACCAGATGTGTTTAGCCCGTGCCATCGTGGTGGGACGAACGTATGCCGACAAGAACGGCACGGCAGAATGGAAAAGAGGCTGGCAAACTATTCAGAAATCTAGTTGAGCCAAACAACGAAGAGAAGCAGAACTCCTGTTACAGCAAGCAGGGCTATCCAAAGACACACCCTGCGGTATTCCTGAAATGCGCAAGACGTCTTAGCTCTACGCTACACCTTGAAAGTGCACCCTCAAGAAATGCGCGGACCTCTGTTGTTTCGAGGCAAAAATTACAAAGACGGAAAATACATTCACGTCTATCGTCACGATGAACATTTCGATGCCATTACCAGTATCGCCCCTTTCCTGGGATACAGTTATTACTTTGAGAAATGTGACTATGGCTATAACAATCGAGAGCAATACAAGCATTGCGGATCGAAATGTGAGGGATGTTTGACCTCTAAGCCCTGTCTGGTCCAAGGACAAGAACGAGTGCATTGCCCTGCTTGTCAGCGCACGTTTGTCAGCCCTTTCTATTACCAACAACATTTGAAGACGCAAGGTTCAGAGCATAAAAGTGCTTGTCATCTCCTGAGATTGTGCCCTACTTGTGGACAAGGCATACGTACCAATAATGCCAAGGCGCACGTATGTTTAGGAGAGAAGCGATGTCACATTTGTTGCCACATCGTGGACTTGGAACACCAATGCTACATTCAAAAGTACCAATCCAAACATGAAGAAGAAGAAGATAATGACCAGAAGAAGAAAGGCCAGAGACTGGCATTTACATTCCTAATTTCTGCATGGCTCATCGAGCGTGCGAGAAGTGCATCCAAGAGCCTATCTTTACTTATTGCTCTCACTGTAGCAAGATTCCTGGAGGACGTGAGAAAATCTTTCGGGGACCAAACACGCTAGCTGATTTCGCCCAATGGATCTTAGAACCTATCGACGAGACGTGGAGCCAAGAAAACATCGAACGTTACGGAGATTGTCATCGCTATGCCACAGTGATGGCTCACAATTTCTCGGGATACGATGGGCAGTTTCTTCTCAGATACTATACAGAACAAAGTACCGAACGTCCTAAAGTGACTTTGATCGAAGCCAAAATCATTTCCATGCAAGTGGAACAAGTGCAGTTTAAAGATTCGATGACTTACTTGGCCATGCCTTTGAGTCGCATGCCTAAAACGTTTGGAATGACAGAAATGGCCAAAGGGTATTTCCACACTTTTTCAATACCGAAGCCAATCAACACGCCGTTATACCCTATTTGCCCGAGGATCACTACTACGACCCTGACAACATGCGTACGAACAACGAGAAGCTTTCTACGCTTGGTACCAGACTTACACCTCGGACCCTTTCGACTTTCAGGAATAAATGTTAAAATATTGTTGTTCCGACGTGGGCATTTTACGGCGTTGCTGTGGAAAATTCCGAGAACTGTTCATGGAACACGGTGGGATCGACCCTTTGAAAGAAGCTTGCACCATTGCCAAAGCGTGTTCCTTAGTGTACCGTCAACGATTCATGCCCGAGAACACCCTGGCTGTCATCAGTCCTCAAACAACCAATTTTGTCAAACGTCAATACTCGGTCAAAGCCCTACGCTGGCTACATTACTTGTGTGACAAGGAAGACAAATGGATCCAACATGCTCGCAACGGAGGAGGCGAAAAGATCATCGGAAGGTATTCGGTAGATAGCTGGGACTTAGAAAACCCACAGATCGTGTACGAGTTTAACGGGTGCTTATTTCACGGATGTCCCATCTGCTACCATCAACGTGACACGACAAATCAGTTTTTACAACGGACCATGGAAGACTTGTACAAGGCCACTTGTCAGTGACGCTTGAAGTGAGAAGAGCAAGGATACCAAGTGGTAGAAATATGGGAACACGAGTACGATCAGCGATTGAAAACCGATCCTGAGTTTAAGCGCATCGTGGAAAGTTACAAGCTGGTGGATCCACTGAACCCGCGGGTCAGTTTGTACGGAGGACGGACGAATGCCACCTGTTTGCTGTACCAAGCCGACGAGTAGAAGGAGAAGAAATCAATTACTTGGACTTGTGTTCTCTGTATCCGTACGTGTGCAAATATTGTCACTTTCCTGCAGGGCACCCGCAATTGCTAAAGGAACACATCGACCTGGACAACATTCGCCAATACGAAGGATTGATCAAATGTAAAGTCTTGCCTCCCACGTACTTGTATCATCCCGTTTTACCTCACCATTGGGAAGGAATACTGATGTTTCCCTTGTGCCGTACTTGTGCCGAAACGTGCAACCAAGACCGACCTTGTCAGCACACTCAGAAAGAACGCGCCTTGACGGGAACGTAGGTCAGCGTGGAATTATTCAAGGGTCTGGACTTGGGATACCAACTGTTAGAAGTGTACGAAATTTACCACTTTCCCAAGACAGAAAAATACCACAAGGGCGACGAGACTCAAAAAGGCATTTTTGCAGAAAAAGTGAATGCCTTTTGAAATTGAAACAAGAAGCTAGTGGCTATCCTTCCTGGTACGACACCCCCGAAGACGAAAAGAGATTCAAAGAGAAATACTTGGAGCAGGAAGGCATCACTTTAGACCACATCTAGAAAAACGAAGGAAGGCGATCGTTTGCCAAAGTGATGTTGAATTGTTTGTGTGGTAAAATGGCACAACGACCTTGTTTACCCAAGACGGAGTATTTGACAGAACCTTCTCGCTACTTCCAGATGATTCACGACAAAACCAAATACATGAAACACGTGGACGTCCTTCGTGAGGACTTGATCTTAGTCAATTACGAAGAAGAACTGGATTTTGTAGAAGACGACGAATTTGGAAATTTCATCATTCCGGTTTACGTGCCAGCGCATGCTCGCTTAAAACTGTACGAAGCTTTAGAACTGTTAAGAGATCGTGTGCTGTATTTTGACACGGACAGTTGCATCTACATCGATCGCCTGGGTCAACCTCACCCTAACATCGAAGGAGACCGTTTAGGAGCCTGGACGGACGAGCATCCGGACGACAAGATTCTAAGTATTGCAAGTGGCGGTCCCAAAAATTACGGCTACGAATACCGTGACCCACAAGGAGAAGTGTACACGGAGTGCAAAGTGAAAGGACTGACTCTCAATTATCGCAGCAGTCGAGTGGTGAACTTTGGTGTCTTCAAAGGAGCCTTGCAGTCTGGACAGGATGGAAATTGTAAAGTGACCACCCACGAACCGCACAAGATTGTACTTTTACCCACACACCAAATCGTCAGCCGACCCTTGGAAAAAGTCTATCAAATCGTGTACCGGAAGCGAGTACGGTTGTTGTTGTTGTTATAGGGTTTAACGCCATTTTTCAGCACAAGATAGGCTATACATGGCGGCCAGTATTAATGGTGGTGGAAGAACCCTGGAAAATCCCGGGAAGAACCACCGACCCACGAGAAGCTACTGGCAGGCTTTCTCACGTACCCATGTTAGCCGAGTCTGGACTCGAACTCACGCAGACAGAGGTGAGTGATCCGTAACGATCAGCGCTTTAGACCACTCGGCCACTCGGGGCCCCTGCGAGTACGGCTTCCCAATCTTTTCACTTTACCGTACGGTCACACTGATATTGGCGAGCATATAAAAAGGGACAACATTTAAGACCGATAGTTCATTGTCACTACAAACGCCAAGCGAGAAAAATGAATCCTTTGAAACATCAAGTATCAAGCAAGAGTAAACTCGAGTACGATGCTGTGCCTTGCGATGGCAGGGATGCCGTACACTATGACCTCAGCGATTCAGTACCACATCATGGAAATTTTGCTACTGCTGTACCTACCATGGAAAGTGATGCTGTGCGTCTCAAACCTGATGGATGCGAAAGTGATGCCACTCGTTATCGTACACCTTTTCACTTTACTGGTTTTCATGGTGGATGTCATCATTATGAAACCATGCGGCTACCACTCTACGGATGTCATGTAAATTTTTATTGACATTCTTGACCGTTTCCTGGAATGGCAGTGGTCAGAAATTACCCACTACGTTCATTACTTTCGCTCTAGGAGAAGTGTTTGACTGACAGGGTTATGGATACTTTGCAAGAGAACATTCGTGGTTTGCCTGTGCAATTGAGAGAACGCATTTACCGCGAGTTCGTCAAAATACAAGTGAAATGCAAAGAACCATTGCATCCGTTACGTCACCGATGTTTGAACCACTGGTACCTAAATGCTATAAGAGGACTGATTCTGATGAAAGTGTTCCAGTGGTCAGACATTGATGAATCGCGTGAAATTCATCAATTTTTGGATGCCACTCATTCAACTTACAAGGTGATTCTAATACACCGAATTCCAACGGACGAGTTAGAGGATTACAACAAATCTTTACAAGAACAATTCTTTCTAGTTCAAGAGGAAACTTCTGTGCGACGTGTGGTGTGTGAGTTAGTGACTAAACTTGTTTGGTACGGTACTAACATAAAATCGAGGCTGTTCAAAAAGTACACTTATTACCTTACACCAAAGAGGGTATAAAAACGGACTACCATGCCACGACCTTTATCATTCGTGATACAACAGATTCCGTGGAAGGAAATCAATGACACTATTCAAACGGTAGAGGATTACGATCGTCTATTACGAGAACTGTGTCCATTGAATTGGGGTCGACGTGTAGTGTGTGTCTTAGTGACTTGCTTTCTGAGATTTCGTTTACCAGCCGATTCCTTGTTTACTCTTTGCGAACAGTACATACCACCCAAAACATGACAGTGGTCCCTTTAAATGTAAACAAGAGACTCATTCTGCTCAAAGCTTTGCGCTTTCATCTTGATACTTCTCAACCTCTACGAGAAAACAAGATTCGTCAACTTTTAGGCACTGAAGATGTGTACGACAACGTGTGTGTAGCTAATGACTTGCACCCTCACTGGAAAGATGTACGTGACTGGAAAAGTTGGCGGTTTGAGGCATGGACAAAAGAAGTGGCACACTATGCAAAAGATTTGTAATCCTAAAAAATTAAAACGTTCAGTGAAAAAAGTAACTTTTAAACCAGTGTTAGTGACAGTGCCAGAAGAAGAAGACGTCGTGACCGAGGAAAACCACTCTCTTCAAGACAGGACCGTTATCGACATCCCCGAAAGGCCATTCCGGGAGGACTCTTGTGTGACTGTGCCAAGGAGTGGAGAGACTCTAAGAACATTACACACTACCCCTACGATTTCACCTCTTGATCACCACAAATGTTGTACAGAGACTTGTTTATATTCCACTATGATCGTTTTGATGTGTCTTTTATTCATGTACTTAACCATTTGGCTTTTATGAATTTTTGTCTTTCGGGTTGTTTACAATTAAAGATGACAATAAACGTGCCCTGAAAAAAAGTATAAAAACTCTTGTCTTGTCTGTCTTCGTGTCAAAAGTTACATTTCTTACACTACTATGGCAACCTCTAATGTCTCTACTCCCTCTTCCTCCACTGTCAAAGTCATTGACAAACACGTAAGTCGGACTAGTTGGGAGGCCTTGTATCATCGCCATCCCTTTAGCATGCTCATTGCAGGACCGAGCGGTTCCGGCAAAACCGAATTTGTCAAACGTTTGATCGAACATAAACATCATTTGATCTATCGTCCACCTCAACGAATCGTGTGGTGTTACAAAGAGTGGCAATCGGCGTACAGCCTTCTGCGAGAAAGTCAAGGCGATTCCATCGTCTTTGTGGAAGGCATGCCTGGCGAGGACGACGGGATCGTGTCTGACCCTAGTCAAACTCATTTGGTTATTTTTGACGACATGTTAGGAGAAGACGAAGAAGAAATGAAACTCTGGTTTACACGCAAAGGGCATCATCGTAATGCCAGTGTCATTTACATTACTCAATATTTGTTTCAACAAAGTAAAGCCCATCGTACCATCAGTCTCAATGCTCATTACGTGGTGTTGTTTAAAAGCCCTAGAGATAAATCGCAAGTGCAAATATTAGCCAAACAGTTAGGAACGCCTTGGCTGACTCATGCGTACGACGATGCCACTGAAACCCCACACGCTTATTTACTCGTGGATTTAAAACCCACCACTCCCGATTATTTGTGATTTCGTACCCATCTGTTTCACCACTGGTGCGAAGACGGAGGGCCTGTCGTGTACACGTCCCCTTCGTAGACTTCATCACAGTCACCAAAAAAGTCTATAAAAACCTCGGTCCCTTTAGCTCTGTCTCACACATCGTCAACATGACATCCCTTCAGTCTCATCTTCCCATCAAATTCATTCGTGCCTTGTACGGTATCAGTCGCGAAAAAAATCCACAAATACGTGCTCGTGTCTTAGAAGCTAGTCTCAAAGAAGTCTTACGATGGTTTACGGTGACAGCACGCCAATTACTGCAAGGCATTATTCACATTCCACATCAAACCAAACGTTTTTTTTTTTTGAGAGAAACAAAGTCGCCTTGACGCAGCTAGCCGATTCTTGCATCGACACTCAAGCCAAAAACAAATCATTTTGAAACCTGGAGGAAGCGGTTCTCTAGGAGGTGGAATCATTCGTTCCCTCTTAAAATGGGATCCTAATGCTCCCAAAGTCGTCCCCAAGAAAAAAGCCACACCCAAACGCACCCAGAAGAAAAAGAAAAAGAGCAACGGTGTCAAGACCAGGTCACAGCCTCAGAAAAAGAAAAAGAAAAGTCCACAGAAAACAGCTTCTACCCGCAAGAGAGCGTCTCCAAAAACTACTCCTCCAGCGGTGACACCCTCTTCCTCTTTAGCGGCAGTGGCCGCTGTTCACAAAGTACCTGCCCCCAAAATCAAAGTCCAAGAGAGAACGGGTGTGTTACAGAGTTTGCTGGATTTGTCCAAGCAAGAACTGTCCCGATTTAGTCCGTTGCGAACTCCTCCACGACGTGTGTTGCCTGTCATCAAGTTAATACGATGTAAAGACAATCAGTGGCGTCGCATTCCAGTATAAAAAAGACTCGAGCCAAGCGATAGGGATCAGTGTTTTGTGTTGCTCAATGCCCAAAAATGTCCCCTCCAAAACGTGCACACCGTCACCATCGTCGTTCTTCTGTCCAAAAAGGAAAAGGAAAAGGAAAAAGGAAAGGACTGCCGACTCGTTTAGCCAAACATTGGGACATGTTGTCCGTCCTGTCCAAAGCTCCTCCACCCATGCGAAAAAAAACTCATTCAAACTGCCTCCAAAGACGTCATCGATACCGTGTGCGAATGTTGTCTGAATGTCTTGAAAGGCACAATACCTTTGTTTAAACACCAGAAAGAATGCTTAGCCAAACATCGACAAGTTCTTCGCCAAATGGTCCAAAAGAAAATGCCCATTGGTCAAAAGAAAACGATGTTGGTGCAACGCGGAGGAATTTTACCCTTTTTGCCCATGTTGCTGAAAGGTGTGATGGGAACAATAGGAGGCCCCTTGCTGAAAGGAGCATTGGGAAACATCCTGGGAGGATGAAGATAAAATGGCCCAAGAAGATAAAAGGGACCTTTGGAGTCAAAAGATCTCAGATGTGATCCTTGAAATCCGATGGAAGGACGAAAACTGACTTTAGTGCCTTACAAACGATGGATGGAATACCATCGTTGGCAAGAACAACGAACCCCTCATTTACCTCCCAATCCTCATTTGACCGAAATGTCCCAGTTACAACACGAATTGCAATCGTTGATGGATCGCAGCGATTTGTCAGAAACGGAAAAATCGCAACGATACGGTCAAATTGTTGCAACGAGTGCAACTCTTTCACCAGAAAGCTTTAGATGAAACAGCTCTACCCACTCTGAACGATTTTAAGACTGATGAAAAGTCCATCACCACCACCCCCAGCGGCCAAGACAGACGAAACCCCACGGATACCTGAGGAAGAAGAGGCACGAGAAGTCTTTCAAACACCATCAGCAGCTCCCATCCCTAGAAAGATTGCAGCGTCCTTGTTGATCCCTTCCCCTACACCCCAACGAGAAGAACTTAAAGCTTGGGTTAAAAAGATGAGATCCACTCCTCCTTCGACAGAAGTGAAAGAGAAAGAAGGGAAACCAGAAGTGATAAAAGAAAAGAAGACAAAAGCCATCCCATTACCACCACCACCACCACCACCACTACCTTCAACTTCTACACCCGTGGCACATCGGACACGTAAAACCGTTTCTAAACAACCCACTCGTCCCATTCAGAGTAGCATCAGTGAAAAGTGGATCACTTATTAAAAAATGGAGAATTTGTTAGCCAGCATTTACTACGATCCAGTCCATCCGGCAGGTTACGCAGGAGTTCAGAAATTGTATCGTGCTGCCAAAACTAGACTGAAAAGTATCCGCTTACTTCATGTGCAACGATGGTTACAAGAACAAGCCACGTACACCTTACACAAACCCATTCGACGAAAATTTTCCAGAAGTCGCACCCATGTGGAGGATATCGATCATCAATGGCAAGCCGATTTAGCCGATGTCTCTCATTTAGCCATCTACAATCGTGGCTACAAATATTTGTTTTGTGTCATCGACGTCTTTTCTAAATTTGCTTGGGTCGTACCATTGACTTCCAAATCGAGCAGTGAGTTAGTGCGAGCCCTCAAACTGGTGTTGAAACAAAGCGGTCGTCACCCTTTTCGATGGCAAACTGACAAAGGCACCGAATTTCTGAACCAAGCTTTCCAAAAAGAATTGAACAAACGTGACATTCATTTTTTCACCACCGAGAATCCCGAAACCAAAGCCAGCATCGTGGAACGTTTTCAACGCACCTTGAAAGAACGCATGTGGAAATATTTTACGCATCAACACACTCTCAAGTACATCGACGTCTTGCCACACCTCGTCCAATCGTACAACTAATCTTACCATCGGAGCATTGGGCGTGCCCCCCAAGAAGTGACTGCTGACAACGAAGTGGCCGTCTTCGAGCGTCTGTTTGGTACGTCCCCAACAGTGACTGTCCCCAAGAAAGGTGGAGTGTTGACATCAGGAGATTGGGTACGCACTGGCAAAACCAAACGTACTTTCGACAAAGGTTACTTACCCAACTGGACCACCGAATTGTTTCGTGTCACTGAACGAGTGCGTGGCCGTTATCCTCCTGTCTATAAATTAGAAGGCATTAAAGGGGAAGTGTTAAAAGGAACGTTTTACTTGCCCGAGTTACAACGTGTGACCAAAAAATAAGACGACGTGTACGAGATCGAAAGCATTCTCGATCAAAGAACTCGTAAAGTGGGAAAACGACGTGTCAAAGAAGTCAAAGTACATTGGAAAGGATATCCTCCTCGTTTTGACTCTTGGATTGACGCTTTGCAACTCATCGACTATAAAAAGAAGTGACCATCATGCCCTTCAACACAGCCTCAGCTACTGCAGTGACCACTTCTTCGCACAGTTCTTCTCTGCAAGATCTACAAAAGCAACCCTTGTGGGTGTGATGTGGAGAACGTGTGCCTAAAACGCAAATCGTCTTTTTCTGCCAGATCTTTGTGGTGTATTGTGTCATCGGTGCTGCCTTTGCCAGTTTGAGTTTGCAACAAGGAGACAAACAATTGTGGACCATTTTACTCAGCAGTTGCATTGGTTACCTTCTTCCCAATCCGTCTCTGAAATATTCCTCTAACGGAAATAACAACGGGAATGTTGTGTCCAACCTTAGTCCCCCTTCGAACTGTCACCCTAACCATCCTCTTTTAGACACTCCTCTGACATCCAGTGACTCCTCGGACACCAGAACTGTGGAATTATGAACAACCAATTTTACTTAACGTTACCCAGTGATGTTTCCATGGAGGTGTTTCCCAATAACACTTTGTGCTGTTACACGGCCAGATTACCTCAAGCCATCCAACTGGATCACAAAGCCCATTGGGACGTGGCTTTGGTGGAAATGATTCACCCTACACAAATCAAAAACATCATCGAAAATGAAAACACTTTGACGGTAGAAGTTTATGACGAACAAGTGCAACAAGCCATGGATGAACGCGCCAGTGTAGCTGACTTTATGAAATCACAAGACCCCAAAACTAAACGAACCACTTATCTGTCGAAAATTCCTGCGGGTTATTATTTTAGTGGTCAACATTTGGTGAACGCTATTGCTGACAGCTTCAATTTCATGTTTGGTAAAGCCTTGGAGAAAGCCAGAAGAAGTGTCACGATTGAGTACCACAAAATAGCTCGTCGCCTAATGATGAAATTTTCAGAGGACAAAGTATTGGCCATTACATTTGTCCTGAATTGTATGACATTTTGGGTGGAGACCCCAAGATGATCAAGATGAGAAACGAAATACCATCCGTGACCGGTAGCTTGGATTTTGCGAAATATTTTCGATTCCCTGTAGAAATGAACCAAGGACTGAATTTGATGTTTGTGTACTCCGATGTGGCGGAGTACAACGTGGTGGGACAAACCTCCGTACCGTTACTGCGTGTCATTCCTTTCAAAGTGGATTCTGCCACGGCTGCTGACGAGTAAGGTGGAAACACCTATCATGTTCACCGCGAATTTGTACATCCTCACTATTTGCCCGTCAGTAAGTCGTATTTCGACACTGTCAACATTACTATAAAAGGAGATCTGGGACAAAATATTCCATTCACCAAACGGAAAGTGACAGTGAAAATCTATTTTCGAAAACGATTACTCTAACCCTTTGTCAGTCATGTATCCTGTGTACCAAGGAGTCGCTCGACAGCGAGGACATGGTTTAGGTGATATGCTAAAATCAGCCTTTCGTTCGGTGGCTCCCGTTTTGAAACCGATGGTGACACGGGGTTTGCACGCCTTAAAAGATGCCGCCTTGACGCACGGCAAAGAATTTCTCCAAAATATCATCATTGACAAACAAAAGCCCAAAGAAGCTTTCTTGAGAGCAAGCAAAAATGTCTTGCTTCAAACGGGCAAAGACATTTTGGGTCGGCGAGAAACTTCTACAAATGCCCTGGGCAATGCCGAGTCAGGCATTCCTGCTTCCCTGACGCCACAGCAAGGACAGGGCAGAAAAAGGCGACGAAAACACCCCTTCAGAGGACTTCACACCCCTAGAGCTAGAAAGACTAAGAAAAGAAAAACTGTCCGAGAGTTAGACGTTTTTGATTATTAAAAAAAAGAAAATGATGCACCAAGAGTCTTGTGCTTGTTCCAAGTAGGAACTGGATCTGTTTGCCATGCCACCCACCATGATGACGATGCAAGAATCCCAATGGGTCGAGTTTCATCCCGTCTCCTCTTTGACGGATTCAGCTCCCATCGAGTTTGAAATCAAAGGACAACCCGAAGATTACATCGATCTGAATAGCAGTTACTTGTATCTAAAGCTGAAAGTGATCAAAACCGACAACACCAATCCGGGAGCATATGCCAGAGTAGCTTCCGTCAACAATTTCATGCATTCCTTGTTCAGCGAAGTGGATTTGTATTTGAGTAACAAACTGGTCAGAAGCAGTATGGATACGTACCGTTACCGAGCGTACCTAGAAAATCTCTTGACGTACGGAAAAGAGGCCAAGAACACTCATCTGGATGCTTGCGTGGTATGGAAACCTGACACCGCAGGTGAAGACACGTTTAACGACACACCCCTGACAGTCGATGACAATCCTCACAATGTGGGTTTTAACAACCGTCGAAGGAAAATCCTGCAAGGTCGTAATTTAGAACTGATGGATCGTTTGCATTTGGACATGTGGTTGCAAGAAAAGTATTTGCTGAACGGAGTGGATATTCGCCTGAGACTCAATCGCAGCAGTGTCGCTTTCCATTTGATGGCTCATGCCAACGAGAACAAAACCATCATCCAAGAAGCCAGACTTTACGTGCGTCGCGTAGAAGTGTTACCTAAAGCGGGAAACGACATCAGTCAAACATTGAGCAGATCGACCGCCAAGTATCCGATACGACGTGTAGAAGTGAAAACATTCACCAATGCTGCTGGACTTCAATCCAAGATCGAAGATCATCTGTTCCAAGGACAGTTACCCAAACGTTTAATCGTTGGCATCGTCAGTAATGCAGCCCTCAACGGAGCGCACGATCAAAATCCTTTCCAGTTTAAGCACTACAGGCCCTTCGAACCTAACTTTGCCCAGAAAAATTACTTGAGATCGTACTTGTCCCTGTACGAAGCTACGGGGCAACTAGGAACCAACACCAGTCACGGTATTTCGTACGAAGCTTATGTAGGGGGTTACACTTTGTGGGCCTTTGATTTCACTCCAGACCAAGGCAGCGAGGAGGGACATTTCCACTCTATAAAATCTGGTCAACTGCGTGTGGAACTTCAGTTTGCAGAAGCTCTCACCGAGACGGTCAACGTCATCTTGTATGCCAAATTCGATAATACCATTGAAATCACCAGTTTGAGAGAAGTCATTCTAGACTATTAGAAACAATGGAAGACTCCTATCCCTCACTGAACGATAGAGAATCTTCGGACATGGAATGGAAGGATAGCGTGAAAACAGAACCCCAAGACCAAGACAAAGAGGACGAGGTAGTAGTCAAGTCCAGACGGTCAGAACAAGAACAACATTTAGTGTCCTGTTTTGCTAAACACCTGGCGGATACATTTACGGATTTGACCAAGAAATATTGTTATGGATGTCAAAACGATCATCCCAGTGAAATTCAACACGATAAATGTATGATGATGAGTCAAGGAGAAATATTGGACGAGTATCTGGACGACGCTTGAAGTCTCATCTCAGAAGAAGCAGTTTTGCATGAGTGGTATAAAGGCTTGCGTGATCATTCCTGGCCACCATTGTCTACTCTAGAGACCTATCGCATTGAATCTCTCTTAGCCCATAGTTGGGAGACAAGGCGAAGAAACGGCTACTTGACAGAGCGTGTCAAACAAAAAGTCAGAATTGAATTGATGACTTATCATTACCTGGGAAAAACAAAAAAAAAGCACAACAAAAAAATGGATACCTGGGAACTTTATTACCTTTTGAACAACAGTGCGTATGCTTGCAATGCATTCGTGTGCGCTAAAGATGAACTACCTCATCATAAACCTCACGAACATCAAGCTTATGTCATCAACACGGACGAAAGTCATCTCCCAGGAACTCACTGGGTTGCCGTCTACTTCCCTCAAGAGGATTGTGTGGAATATTTTGATTCGTATGGATTACCCCCTTTGGAAGACGATATCATTGACTTTATGAAAAGAAATGCCCGGACGACACGATACAATAATGTGAAATTACAAGGCACAGATTCCATGGTGTGTGGACAATATTGTGTGTATTTTCTTCATCAACGCAGTCTTGGATATCCTTTAGAACATTTAGTGACTTATTTTGATCGTCACTCTTCTAGAAACGATGAGAAAGTAGATCGATGATTTTGTGACCATTATGGTTATCTTTTGTCTTTAGCTAGGAAACGTAGTGTACATCAATGGCCTCATGACTTCCATCAATGGAAATCTCATATGATTTCACAACGTTGTCAACCTTGTCAAAAATAATTTGTTTGATGTTATTGTTACTTGTTAGTGGTTAGTTACTGGTTGAATAAAAAATGTTGTGTTTTGAAAAAAAAATGTGTCTGTTGTTTGTTTTCAAAACGCACTGTGAATATATGCTCTTTGACTTTCTATCCCTCACCATGACATTCGCTATCATAGCGTTCCGACACTAAAACCTAGTAGGGATGTTTTGAATCGCGTCCGCGTTTGAACCATATAAAGCGGGTTGGTCTCCAGTCTGGCCATCCACTGTTGACTCGTCAACCTATGAACATGCCTTCCAGACTAGCGAAGCTGAACGAAGCTTACGTCAATTTACATCGTGTGAGGCTAAACCTGATACCTAAGCCTGAAGAGATAGAGAATGTCAGGATGTTAGCCATAGCCCAAGGCCTGATAGAAGAGGTCTTCAGAGAGGAAATCAAGAAAGAACAAGAAGAATGGACAGAGAAGTACAGACTTCAGAAGCAGAGAGAACAGCAACAACAACAGCAGTAACAGCAGCAGCAGCAAGAACAAGACAGAGGTTTTGTCGACTGCCGTGTGGACACCAAAGAGTTCTCCTTCTTTTTCCGCAGAAGCAGACCGTATCGTATAGGAAAGCCTGCTGCCAGACGGGGACGCAATCTTAGACAGTAAAACAAAATTGGCAGCACTCCCGTTAACAAAGAAAAAACAGCCCTTTTCAGGGCTACCCCAATACTCTAGAAAAGAGATTCTAATTCAATTTGCCAGTGTGAGGTCAAACCTGATGTGAGGATACCTGCACAACCAGTACGGCCTCCTCAATCACATCCACAATAACAACGTCAGCCACATCCTGTACCAAGAGCCGCTGTCCTCCAAACAGAAATCTGAGAGAAAGAGGCCTTGGAGGAGTCGGAGAGACAGCGGCAAGAGTGGGAGCCGCAGCTTCAGCAAAATCATCCCCGGGTCTGGCATAGGAGAAGACAGAGGGAACAAGTCTTCATTATCCCTCAGACTGAAAACTGGGATAGTGAAGCCACTCAAGCTCCCTCTGCACTCCCAACCATACGCATCAATTAGGAGAATGACTGGAGCCGGCGATGAGTATGTGGGGCCAGACCTGGTAGGTGCAACCATTAGCCAGGTGCAATTGGAGTTCCAAGAAAAAACAGCCCTTCTCAGGGCTTACCAAATCTCTAGAAACGAGAGACTATTCAAGTTGCCAATTGGTGTGAATGTAGAGTAGTGTGACTATTAACACTCACTCCTTTACTGTTGTGTGTGTGTGTGTGTGTGTGTGTGTGTGTGTGTGTGTGTGTGTGTTTCTTCGCTTCCTTCGTTTGTGTGGATAGTGTATGTGTGTGTTTTATGCGTTCGCGTTCATTTGTGTGGATAGTATATATGTGTATGTTTTATGCAGTCTCATTCATTTGTGTGGATAGTATATGTATGTATTTTATACATTCGCGTTCGTTTGTGTGGATAGTAGATATGTGTATGTTTTATGCGTTCTCGTTTGTGGATAGTATATGTGGTGTGTGTTTTATCTTCTCTTCCTTCGTTTCTGTGGATAGTATATATGGGTGTATTTTATGCATACGCGTTCGTTTGTGTAGATAGTATATGTGGTGTGTGTGTGTGTTTTATGCGTTCTCGTACGTTTGTGTGAATAGTATATATGTGTGTGTGTTTTATACATTTGCGTCCGTTTGTTTGGATAGCAAGTATGGTGTGTTTATGCGTTCGCGTCCATTTCTGTGGATAGTAAATATTGTATGTTTTTTCTTCTCTTCCCGTTTGTGTGGATAGTAGATATGGGTGTGTTTTACGCGTTCTCGTACGTTTGTGTGGATAGTAGATATGTGTATATTTTT
>JAECUM010035098.1:0-20028 GCA_016617855.1 Megalonaias nervosa
ATGATATTTTGTCAAATACTGCACATTTCGACTGCATCATGTACGACATTCCATTTACTATCGATTACTTGATAATTATTACGTCGGAATTGATGTAAGGTGATAGGTGACAGCCTTAGTTGGCCAAAGATCAATACCAAAATACCAACTTCCGTCTGTGAAGTGGGGGTGGGCAAATGTTGCCAAAAACTGAACAATTTAGACAGCATCATCTCAATGTTCCATTTGCAATAAATTCTTTGATCAATTTTACATTGATATTAATATATTGTTCTATGTAATAGCACAGGTTTTGCCAACGATTAATCATGGATATCCTCAAAGAGAGTAGTAATTTGGTTTGAATGATTCAGGGGCACTTTGTAAATAAAAAGGTACATGTTTTTGCAATAAAAGGGCTTGATGCATCTTATTCAGTTTTGGATATTACCTTTTTTTTGGAAAGAGAGATAAAACGTCATTCATGATTTTATGTTAGATTATATAAACATTAGAAATAAGAGGAGTCAATATAAAACAACACAGTTTAAAGGAATTGTTTAAGAATTGTGTAGAGAGTCAGAGGGGAGAAATCTAGAAGGGCACGGGTGGGGGTGGAGGGGTAAAGGATCCCTCTGTTCATGTGTAGCTAGCACTCACTAAAACCAAAACAATAGCCTTCATTTATGAGGGTTTGCTGGAGGCTTGGATTGAGATCGAGTAATGGAATGAAAAATCTCATTTTGTCTGATTGATCCAAAATGTACCAAATTGGTAAAATCTTATTTACTCTGGTGATCTGTGTTTACATGGGCATCTATTTTTTTCAAAAAAATCAAGCATTAAATTAAACTATACATACATGCCAAAGTTTATGATGAAATCGTCATGGTATTAAGTTAAATAAATATCCTTTTGTTAAGGGAACATAATTTTAATATTGTATGTTTAATGAGTGACAATAGAACAAGATATGTGAAGCATTTATCATAAAAAAGATTATTTCAATAATATCTTTATTATATCTATATTTTTTTCACAATAGAAAATGGTCACAAAATTAATAATAATCATTGTGTCATTTGAAAATACACTAAACTGATTCTTTGATACCTAGTGAGGATAAAAAATAAAAAACATGTTTCTTGAAATGTTCTAATTTGATTTTATAGAATGGAGCGTCATCCTAGTTTCCAAACCTATTGTAAAAGACAGGTCATCACCAACAGGAAAGACTCCAGTGCAGATAGAGAAGCGCAGACAGAGGTATGTTATACTATGTATTTACAGTTGCAGTTGGCAACATTATGTACTGATTCACTTTGCACAAAGTTTGAATGTCTATCATCAAGGTTTGCATTCAAGACTTTGTTTAAGGAGATGCTCATTTTATGTTGATACTCACTTTGCCTCAGATCTGTTACAAAAGTGAAACAGATATTCTCTTAAAACTGTACATGAATTTTTTGCATTTAACTCATCAGTAAGACAAGTAAATAAGTATTAACTAAGATCAATTGTTTATCATTATTTATGCATTTGTAACGTACACATGAGAATATAAAAAGTATTTATTATTATAATGAGGTACTGTAATGAAAAATCATAGAATCACTATATATCTGAATGTTTACCATGCCATTATTATATGCATACATCAAACACAGTGTGACACTTATATTAACTGTATTGCAAAACCACTGTATTGTATTTTATTACATCATGTGTGTTTTTACATTGAGATATCAATGACATATAAGCACACATTTCATTGGCTTATAGCTTGTAATCCAGTATTATTTTCATTATATACTCTGTGTATTATTTTGGTTTTATAATAGTTGTTCAGGGGTCAAGCTAGACTTAAATTTTAGGGAGAAGTGACTTCTCCTTATGGTCAGAACAGGGAGAAGTGGGAGCTAAACAGGGAGAAGTGAGACCAAAGCAAGAAACACAATATATATATATATATATATATATATATATATATATATATATATATATATAGATAGATAGATAGATAGATAGATAGCTGCATTATCTTATTTTAATGATGTGCTCTATTTCTCAGTATGCTTTTAACAGTTTTAAGCAATGCCTTATTTTCAAGTTGAAAAATATGTGTTATATGTTAGTATCAACATATTTTGTATGCGTATAAAATTTTTTATATTCATACCCATTCTATTCATATTTGTAGTATATGTGTGTTTGAATTGAAGTAAATGCAGTGTGTTTTGGCCATATGACTTAAAAAGCACATCAGAAGCTATACATTGTAATTAATTTTAACTGATAGCAGTAACAAGATTAGAGTCTTGTAACTGCAAGTTGGTAAAAATGCTTAATAAATTACCACTTAATTATTTTATTTTCTACAAGTTTTGTGTAAAATTGCAGTCAAAAAGATTTCTAGCATTCTTTGAAACAACCCCTAATACATGTACATAGGAATAAATGCACAAGTGACTTCAAACCATACTCTTCGTCCTGATTTCATTGTTCCCGATAAAACATTACTGTAACTATTCATAGACAACACACTGAAGCACTAAAGTCGATATATAACTAAGCTGGACCCTTTTTTCCCCCAACCGAAAATCCAAGAATTCATATTGCACAGTGCGAGTGCATCTATTTTTAGAAAGAGGGCTTTTCTTAATATAACTACTCACTTTCTTGCTTCGTTACAAAAAGTAATTAATAGGACTGCATATTTATGGTTGTATTATTTGCCTACCTACTGGCAATAACGATATGCATTGGTTAAATAGTATTTGCTTCATTACTATATATATTTTTCGTATTTTCACGAAAATTAATTACGGTAAGTCAGAAAACAACCTTGACCTTGCAGCTTTTTTTCGAATTCCACAACAGAGATTATCACATGTTTCTGACCTGCATTATTAAATATTTAGGCTAAATCTCCTATCACATAATATTTAAACTTTGTTTTCATTATATTATATATTTTCCTGAACCTATTTGCCCAATTATTTACGAATACAGACAGTTTAATGAAGTGGTATATCATATACGCAGCGATGTCCGCCATTACAAGTTCATTTACTGTTTCAAACTGATTTTATACAGAAAATACGCAAATACGGCCGTTAAAATCTCCATTTATTAAAAAAAAAAAAAAGAAAGAAATTAGAAAACGCTCTTCACCGATCATACTTTTTAAAAGCAAATTACTATTTGCATATTAATGTTTAAATTTCGAAACAGAATTTGGTATATTTTCATCATAGCACAGTGTGCCCAACTTTATGAAATCAAGCAGTGATATCTTGCTTTGGAAAGGGTTAATGGTCAGTTAGCTATTAAAACTTGCATGTGAATGTGCAAGAATTTCTTTGTCGCCGTAAGCTGATTGGTATCAACACCACGTAAATACATTTGGCCTTGGGTTACAACAGTGCCAGAACTGGCTACAGAGAGGGGGCATCTCAAAGTCGTAATCTACAGTCATTTTACGTCCGAAAAATCAGAGGGCGAAGTCGTTTTCGCTTTCCTAACAGAAGAAGGCGAAGTTTACGTTTCTCAGGCGACTTTTTCGCCCACTTCGCCTGATAGCGTGACCCCTGGTTGTTAGCAGGTAATTTTCTTACATTATTATGCAGTTAGCAGCCATTTAACATTAAGGGTGGGGGTTGAAAATGTGGTCTTTATTTTCAGAAGACAATAGGTAAATACTTGCATTATTAAGTAGCAATAGCTATTTAACTAACCGTTATTTGTCTTTCCAAATTCTTGATAAAAGTATTTGTTGCTGAGTCTGAGATTTATACAACAAGTACAACTCATACTTGCAGTGAATGTCAAACATTATAGTTCATAACTGTTTATTGATTGCAGTTCCCAGACCAAAATAGATTGTACAAGAAATGGAGCAAAGAAGATAAGTTAGCAATGATGGAGTTTGTGGAGGACCATGGTATACCATCAGCAAGTGTTAACAAATTTTGGGAGGAGTGTGCACACTATATTTTCCAAACCACTGGCCTTGTAAAATCTGGTTTCATTTAGCAAAATATATACAGAATATGAATCTCTTTGGATCTTAACACTACCTGCCTTTGAACTGTACCATCACACACTCTGGACCAAGATACTTAAATTGAATGCATTCCATTAACTAGCTTCATTGAACAACCTTCATAGAATTAATTTGTCTGAAATTTGTGCCCTCATCGTTGCATTGTACTGATTAATTTTACAGTGTTACAATTGCCCAGAGCCATATGCTTTGAGAGCAATGGAGATGTTGGTCAGGTTATTAGTCTATCCAGATTTGGGAATGTAGGTGTAGAAAATACTTTGATAAAACAATTTATTTACAGCATGTAAGGTAATTATGATACATATTGTGATTTGAAAATATTTTATTAACGGTCTTTAATAGGCATTATTAGCCACATGCCATAGGTCAGGCATTATTAGCCACATGCCATAGGTCAGGCATTATGAGCCACTTGCGATGGGTCATGCATTTTTAGCCACTTACCATAGGTCAGGCATTATGAGCCACTTGCCATAGGTCAGTCATTATTAGCCTTTTTCAGTTCTTGTTGTCACTGATGTTGAAGCATATATGCCATAATAAGGGTTGACATTTAGAGTTAATTAATTAATATCGTTGAGTAATTAAATTTTTTTAGTGCATGTGAAGTCATTAAAGCCAAGGCCACACTATAAAAAAATAATGGAATGTGGTTTTGGGTTCAAGTCTCACTTGGCCAATGTGGGTGAGGAAGCTTGCCAGTAGCTTCCCATGGGTCGGTGATTCCTCCCAGGGTTTTCTTTGGTTCTTCCTCCACCAGTTAACCTGAGAAATGGCAATAAGTTCACAGCAACAACAATAAATCAATCACACGTAAGCAAACAAAACTGTTTTCATGCAAATTTTGACTCTGAAACTAGGTTGATGTGTTTATTTTGAGGGAAAACATTTTGAAGAAAGTCCACTGACCTACTTATCCTAATATTTTTGATTATTTGGTTATAGCATGTACAGTCATATAGCTTGCAGCTGTGTAATCCTATCATGTTTTTATATTGAATAGGTTTGGTGTGTGTTTTAAAAAATCTTTATATGAATTTTTCTATATGTTCAGGAGCTTCTTGCAGATCACAGCATGCCAGGGTGAAATGCTTGTTCCCTTCTGTATGTTTGGCCACTGATGATAGCACCACTATTAGTGACGTGTCCAACAGTTCAACAAAAAATGAAGCATCGACTCAGTATGATCACATTTATACTTGTACAGTATCTATACAAACAGACCCAGTCTTACCAGTTTTGGACATAAGGTATAAAATATGAGGTTTAAATTTGTTTAAAAAGCATCACATCGTAATACAAATTTAGAAGCAGAGACAGTGGAAAAGGTAAGTTTTTGAGCAGGCATTTTAAGTTGAAATTAAATATAGATAAATATCATTAAATTGTGATATAAGTCAAAATCTTTTACACTTAATGGCAGTCTGTGGATATAACAAATTGACAGGTACTATAGTCCAAAATTCAGAAAAGACTGTTAAACTATAATCTTATTTTGTTTCAGCAGATAATGTCTTACATGCATTGCTGTAGCCAATCAGTCTGAAGAAATGGCTTTACATAAGCTACTATACCTCAGTTTAAGTGTCCATTGACACAATCAAAAACCTAAACTCATTTCCTTGTGGTAGCCAAAGTACCTCTGTCTGAACACTCACTCATTTTAACTACACACGACATGCAGTCCTTCCACTTAATATTATTAAAACAAACATGATATATGTATTATTTGATTTTTACATATCTCTTTTTCAGAGAAACCGAAAGAGAGTGGAGCTATATTTATGTATGTGATAAATTACCAGCATCAAAAAATGAAGTGGAAACATTAGCTACCAAATTATCAGATACAAGATTATCATCATTTGATGATGTAACTCTGATAGAGCAAAATTGCTGCTTGCTGCACTATATACTTCCACTGAAAAAATTGCAGAGACTGTGTTGAATAGTGATTCACTCAGAAAAGCCGTAAAGATGTTATTCATCTGGGAAGTTGAACAAAAGGCATCTTCAAAATGTATAAGGAATGAAAGCAGCATCTAATATCCAAATCGTGACTTAACCGCCTTTTCATGGAATGATATATGCACAGGACTTTTTCTGAGTAACCTGATATTGGCTGAAGTATTACTAGCAGTAGCATTGCCAACAGGCAAACTTTGGCATGATTCCCATTAGGTCACTTCTGCCCAAGTTAGGACTTGTATATTCAATACTTATGAGCAATAGATTTGTGGAATTATCACTTGTACAGAAGATAATAGCTATCACTATAAAAAATGAACAGACTCATGAAAAGGTCTAAGTTATTTTCGTTTGTTATGTATTGTTATCATTGCAATAT
This sequence comes from Megalonaias nervosa, assembly GCA_016617855.1. Taxonomy (NCBI): domain Eukaryota; kingdom Metazoa; phylum Mollusca; class Bivalvia; order Unionida; family Unionidae; genus Megalonaias; species Megalonaias nervosa. The sequence goes on from JAECUM010035098.1 coordinate 6,396, forward strand.
TCCAACAGTTTAACTTGTTGACAATGCATGGCATACTTTCTGAATTTTCATGGTTTTAAATATTGTATCCCCAAATCTTTTCAGTGCTTGAACAAAGCTAGCACTCGGTATATTATTTAGTCAAATGGTGGATCTCAGAATTCTTATTTTTATTTTCAGAAGATATTATTGCTACTTGCACGTTTCATTGAACTTTGGTTAATCTTTCCTTAAAGTCAGCGGATATTCTGACTTTTAGACCAACTAGAGACAGACATTGAATTTTCATCATTTTGAAATAATCACAATCTAGAAGTCAATAGTTGTGACCAGTATTGCCAGCAAGTAGGGAAAGTTATTTTCTATTGACACATTTGATTTTTATCATACATGATAAAATTTGAGTGACACAATGATTGAGTTGGACACTTTTATTCACCTTTACTTATTTGCTACACGATTGCTGCCCTCTTACCCAAATGTTTCTAACTGTATCTTGATATTTTGCATGTATATTTTCAAAATCTTGCATGTGAATTTGTTATATAGTTCTGAATGATTTTAGTTTGTTTTTCAAAACTGTTTTCATGTTTTATATGTTCATTATTTCTGGCCCTTTTCTTACCCTTTTTCTGAGTTCTAATGGAAAACACACCTAATGGAGGTCTCACAAGGTGACAAGAACAGCTTTAAGAAACTTTTTTTCTACCATGTAATTAAGTTTCTGAGGAATATACGAGCCAGTTCCAGTTCTATTTACATGGTCTTTAGATTAAATAACAGGTAATAACATGAAATTTTATATGTATAAAGGTTGAGTAAAATTTCAAACCCTTTTTAGCTGAATAGTAAGTGCATAACCTTAATGCTTAGGAATGTAACCAGCATAACCAAGTTCCAGTAATTATCATTTAAACTTTAATGGATCAAACATGAACCAAACAATTCATAAATTTCATCCAGTTTTCAATAAAATATTATACAATTAATAATATTTAAAAATACTGGTATACACTGTAAATGGCTGACAGAATATGATCAAACTACATTGTCAAATGCACATTGTGAATCAATACCCTGATATAACACTCATTTTCTACCAAAGTTTATTTATAAGGTTTATTTTGGATGCATGGCTTTGGCATTATAAGCTACTGTAGCTTAGTGGCCGAGCATCTGTAGACACATATTCAGGTACAAATCATATGTCTGGCTGATCACTCACATGCTGCTAGTTTATTATATATTTGTCAGTTTTATAAGCAGTCAGCTATCACAGATGGCAATATTTTATGTTTCGGCGGTCAAGTTCAGTATCTTATCTTTTATTGTAGATACATTGAAGCATATGAGACCTTTTCTCTAGTATAAATAATAGGAGACATTAGTATGATTATATTAAACAAGAAGGTTTCATTGATTTTTTTTTTCTTGTTCCCAACAGGTTTTTGATAGATTGCAGATTATGGGTGTGTACAGTAGCTATGAAGCTACCATTAGACAAGTTGAAAAATTAGGCTATTCATGTTATAAGGAGCTGCAGTTAGCAATCAGGGAAGGAAGAGTTTTCAGAACTCTTGGGGACAATGTAAATTTTAAAACGGGGGCGCTTCATGAAAGGGAAAATTATCATGGAGGGGCAAAACATTGGTTTGCATGTGCTGCTATTGTGCAACACATGAATTTTGCAAATCTACCAGACCAGCCACAGGGATCGGTTCAAGACCTAGCCTTGGATCAGCTATCTCCATCAGAGAGAGATCAGAGAAGGTTACAATCCAACTACACAACCCTGATTTTAAATGCAGCAGTGGATTATCTCCCCTTTCTGAAAAAAACTTTAAAGATTTCTGTTGTAGTGAAATTGAAGGCGAATTTTCTGAGGAGGTTGCAAATAAATCAGTCGTAGTTCCACTTCCAGTTCTTCCTTACAATGAACAACAGTATAGTGATGTCTGTAAGATAATGTAGTCATACAATGAAACGATAGATGATATCTGTGGATGCACAGATCATCCCCCAGTGCATATAAGTGGTGATCAATTGACTAGGGAGAGATTTAGTGGTGCAAAAGGATTACATCAAGGTGCTTTTGATGCTGAGAGAGACTAAGGAATCTGAATCCAATTACTTTTGAACTCTGGCATACAGCTATGAATTTCCTGACAATGGCTTATCAGAAGCTCTTTAGTTTGGACAGTTTTGAAACTGGCTTTATGAATGGAGAGAGAATTCGTATAAGGCGACATGATGTGAACTCTGACGTGAAGAATCATTATGATGTAGACAAAGATTTTCTTTTGTCATTTATTAAATCATACATTGTTGAGGCACTGTGTTATTTCTTTGGATTTTGTGATTTAAACAGTACTCCAACCAAGAACATACCTCCAGACCCTATAACAGATGTGTTGCTCCAGCAGACTATGGATCATTTTATTGCAATGTATGTCTTCTCAGGGCACAAGATTTACATGATTGTTGAAGAAACTGTCAAGGATTCACTGATCCCCATTCAAGTTAAAGTTAGCAATTAGGAAGTTAAAACTATATATGTATTGAAGTGAGGAATAAAGACAGTTTTAAAGCCACTGGACACTGATCATGTGCAACACTATGACCATACTGTGTTACAGGTTGGTTTACTGTACATGGAGCTTTTGGATGTGATACACAGACCTGACAGGGACAGGTTACTTGGTTGCCTTAAATACATGATGTTGATGTTCAAGAGTCATAACAGCAGAAGTAAATATGCTTTAGAAATCTTGAGCCTATTATGGCATCAGCAAGCATCATATAATTTGCGCACTGCATATCAAAGTATCTATGGCCTTTTTGTCAACATCGGGGTAAGAAAGATAGTCATATACCAGCAGATCTAGCAATGGAACACCTTGAAAAAAGGACCAAGAAAACGCTTAAAGGACTGGGCCCAATGAACAAAGATAAAAACCAACTGGCCAGATCTAAAGCAGTAGCTGTCATGGACAACATTGCTGATAATTCTGACAATGTATCTGATGTAAAAGTGAGGGCAGACTATCACAGACAGAGAAACTCTCATACTGACGAGTTGAAAATGATATATGATCTGCGAGAAGTGAAACCTTTTGTACCACATTCAGGCAGGTATTTCAGTGCTCACAAAAGTATACAGGCACCAGCAGATTCAGTAAACAGACTTGTGTTTGAGTCCTGGATCGATTATCACAAGTTAGACTGGATTTTGAATCTGGAAAGTAACATTAAAATTCTAAAAACAATCAGTAAACCTCCATCATGGAATTTCCAGAACCATCATCTGCCACAATACATACGAATCGCAGCCCATTTTAAATTAAACCTCAGTAGAATAAATTAGAGTTGTCTGCCATTATTCTCAGAGAATGACAGAAATATGTGGTAAACTGTACATATTGCATGCATAGTCATCTTACAATGATGCAAACATGGATTAATCAGTGTTGTTATAACTTTTGCAATAGTTATTGCCAACTGCTCCAATGGCCTAAGTGGTTAGAGCGTCCACCTTGGATGCAGAAGGTCACAGGTTCGAATCCCAGACAGATCATACAAAGACTTATAAAAATGGTACTTGTAGCTGCCTCGCTTGGTGCTCAGCATTAAGAAGTTAGTGTTAGGACTAGTGGGCTTGGTGTCAGTATAATGTGACTGGGTGGGACATGATAAATGTCTGTGGCATTATGCCCCCAGTGCTAGACATCACTATAAACTGCCACACTGCAGACATCGTAGTGATATGACTGAAAAAATTTTCAAGCTACGCTAAAAGTCTAATCACACACAAAGTTATTGCCCCTTTTTTGTACTTACACCTACAGGCATGCACTAGTACCACACTTGCTAATCAATGATAATCAATCAATAACATCAGAATCATCCCCCCCCCCTACATAGCACGTATAAGATGATGGGGAATTGGTGGTTTGTTAAAGGAAGCAATTTGTACAACATTTCTCTAATTGTATTTCCAACTTTGGCAGAGGCAAGACATAGGCATCGCTCATTTGTTCTATAGTGATAGTGTCTTCAACAGGTAAGTTTAGGGCTTATCTTTTTTCTCCTGCGATACAATTCCCAAATTCTGAAGCTATTAATGTCATATATTTCCATTTTTTGTCTCCACACAACCATAGTTCCCTTCTGCTCCTGATACGAGGTTAAGGTAATTTGAGAATGATGAATAATTTGTTATTAAAGTCAAATCCCAAATTCAAGGTGATGGAGTGGGAGGCAATGACAATTCACCTACACACATACCACCTTTATTCTGTTCTGTTGGCAAGGTCATAGTCAACAGAAAATTAAAATGGATTTGAATCAAGCAGAGTGACAGGTCATACATTTACTTGTGTGTTTGTGTGTGTGTGTGTGTGTGTGTGTGTGTGTGTGAGAGAGAGAGAGAGAGAGAGAGAGAGAGAAAGAGAGAGAGAGAGAGATTTATTTGCATTTTTTACCTAGCTTTAACAATTTTACAGTCATATCGCTATGATGTCTGTAGTGCGACATTTTATAGTGATGTCTAGCACAGGGACACCATGCCGCATACATGTAGCATCACGTGCCACCAAGTAGTATTATCCTGATACCAGGCCACCAGTACTAACACTTAACCACTTAATGCTGAGTGCCTAGTTAGGCAGCTGTTAGTACCATGTTTATAAGCCTTTGGTATGACTAAGACGGGGTTTGAACCCACGACCTACCACATACAAGGTAGATGCTCTAACTACTAGGCCACCAGAGTGGTCTACATTTACTTGCTTGTTCTGACTAAACTTTTTATTTCCTAAAGGTAACAAGTATTGCATTCAGTGAATCACCAATGTACCTAGGAATGTTGTAATACTGAACAATTTAAGTTATGTCCATAGGTATAATATCAAATGTTTCAGTTATGCATTGATGTAAATCATCATTCAGGTGAAATGCAATTTCACCAGATATATCAGCTCTCACATATTCCTTTAAAGCCAAACGCACATGGTATATATCTATTTGATTTTGTCCTGCAATCTGTTCCATACCAAATGCACTTCCAAGTGTATCATTTTGACAAAGGTCACAGCATATAAATTCAGCTGCAGCCAGTTTCAAGTGTTAAATATCCTTTCATATCCTTCTCAAGAAGATCTGATGATAAGTCATTGTTGTTGTAAAAAATCATGGCTTCAGCTTTAAGGCCATCCGTTCCTGCTCGACCAACCTCTTGAACATACTCTGAAGTGAAATGAAAATACATATTTCTTTATTCTACAGAGAATCCATGGTTCTATCCTAGAATACCAGTATACTAAAATAGAACATTCTAAACAATGTATGGCTTTACATGTGATGTAGCATGCATTATAAGCAGACTTGAAGAGCATATATAGAGCATTGGATTGATGCTTGAAAGGAAAGTAATTTCTCATATCCTGAAGACAAGTTCAGGATATGGTGGAAGTCAAGATAACAATGGGTTTTCCTGCTTCATTATCCATTTTAAAATTTATAAGGAAAATATCTCCATTTTCAGTAGACTTGATGAGAAGAGAAATATTTATACATGTATTTGAATTAAGTACTGCATTCCTTCCAAGACTCCTAAAATAAACTAATTGAACTGGTAAATTAATTGAGAACACAAGGAAGAAGTTCATTTCCTATCACAGTTTTGTGCACAGACCTTTTCTTAAAGGACCAACAGACGCCAACTATTATATCTGAGGCAGTAGAAATATGCAGGTATCAAACTGTATATATTTTCAGACTTAATATACATACAACAAAGACTGATTTTATGGTATGCATGAGTATACATTCCACTGAAGATAGGGATCCAGCATCAATCACTCTATGCAACTTTCTAAGGTCTGCCCCCATTCCAAGTGCAATTGTTTTTATGTGATTGTTTTCACTTGAATGACAGCACAGAATATATTCATTTACTTTGTTATATTGTGGAGAGTGGTATTGCACAACAATGCAATTTTCTTCCTTTTTTTCTCCATTGTACAGTTGATCACCTAGAAGTAGCTTAGCTTGCTCAATAGCTTTACCACACCATACATGTCTTGCGTAGACTGTTGTGACAGGAAAGCATGACCCATTCTCGCTTGTTCTAATAAGGTCCTCAAACAGTGATTTGAAAAAACAGTCATAAGGTGAAGTTGGTGTTGTGTCATTTAAATATGGAGGTCGTCTTCTTACCAGCAAACTGATGTTTTTTCTTAGAAGAGGTGTACAATTAATTATGCTGCATCAGGAAAGTTTCAACTCTTTCTTGATAGATTTGATGCTGCCTTTATTAATAGTTGCTGTCATAGCTCAGATTGTACAAACTGAGAAAACAGCCTGAAGATTTTTAATCTCCTTGTATGCTGGTCAAAATTCATCCTGCCACTGCAGAATGCATGGGCCTCATCAATAATCAAGCATACTTGTTGCTTTGTCCATTCAGCCTCAAGTAGACATTCAAGAACATTTTTATCCAGTATGTTTTCTGGGTGTCCAACCGTATATGAAAATTCACCCATGCCTAAGGTACTGTGATCTTGAAAATGTTCAGTGACACGTATCACATGCCCATCAGGTGTGGAGCAAAGCTGATTAAGAATGGCATTGAGAGGTTCCAGTACTACGACTTCGCACTGAAGGTAGAAAGGAATCAGTTCAAAAATCAGAGTTTTTCCATATCCTGTAGGTAATACAACAAATAAGTCTTTGGACTCTCTCAGGTTGTACAAAGCATCTATTTGTCTGGGCCTGAGCCCAGTAATTGGTGTCTGTGAAGCAAGAATTGTCTGATTATATTTCATGACAGCTCGTTTGAGATTATATATCCAATCTAAGTAAGCCATCTGCAAATAGGATGAAAATGAGAAAGCTTTGATAATGTAACACTAGCAAACAACCTAGTTTTTGAAGGTTGCTATATATCAGTAAGTGTACATGTGGTTAATTTTTTCAGTCAGCAAAGCAATCTTAGTATGAAGCCATTTATCATGTATGCAGTCTGTCTTCTGAAATATTTTTTACAAACACCATTTCGTTAAAATATTGAGATTTTTACGTAAACAAACTACTACAATTTATTTGAAGCAAGTTTGTTTTAGAGGTTGTTCTTAATGAATGTGTGTGTGTGTGTGTGTGTGTGTGTGTGTGTGTGTTGGAAGATACCATTACTATCTGAATGATAAAGGAGCTTCAAGACCATACAGTGTTTTGTGTCATCCAATTTAGTTGAAATCTGTTAATGTCGGAAAACATCCTTTGAAAATGTTCATTCTTACTACATAACCTCCATTTTAGTTTTTCTTTCTATAGCACCTCTTAAGCAGAAATCCTTTATGCTTCAAAAGGACTGCACATACATATAATTTACGAATACTTCACTGAATAACACTTAACCAAGTCTGAGTCGTATTTTGTTGATGTATATTAAATAATTATCATGAAAACTACATGCATCATAATAGGCTGGCATGTGTTTCAGTACTAATGCTGTACAAAGCTGCATTTAGAATGTGTGTTTAAGCTGCTGTCCATCGTAACACAAGTATAATTGATACTAGATGTTGAACTCTTTTGAATCAGTCGATATGAATGTTACATAACTTATTTCTTATAAATGAACTCATTTGAGATTACATATACACACACAAAACAATCGTAAGAGATGCTGTCATCTTCAGTTTATTTTTCCTTTCATATGTGTACACATGGGCGTAAATAGAAATATGTATCACATTTGCATATAACTATATTCAGTTATCAGAACATGACAATGACAGATGACAAAGAGAAACTAAGAAAGTCACATGTGCAATTGTTATATTTGATACATTTTCATTTAAATCAAAGTAACTCAGAGTTACTGCTGTCCATATTTAATCGTACAAAGCTCAATGATTTCTTTAATGTACATGTCAGTGTGTTTTATTTGTTTTTATATTTAAATCTAACAACACATTTGGTTAAATTGAGAAATCACTGTTAGGACATATATTTGGATGAATGATTGTGACAGTATAAGAAATGAAAATACTATTCAATTTCATGTCTTACTTCAGTAACAATGAAAAGTACAAAATAAATATGAAACATTTGTCTCAACTTGACTACAATGTTAGCCTTAATAATGCATCTCTCAACATTACATTGATACTGAAACATTAAGTTTATACTAAGTTTTTGAATTTTAATAACTAAATATTGAAAACAGCATTCATTATGGAAGCAAATCAAATAGTGATAAGAACATTCAAACTTCTGTACAGTGCTTAACATTAAATGTACTCACGTTGTCTTTCAGTTATGATGATATAGTGAGTGAATTTTGACGAATCTTAACAATAGAAGCATGTGAATGAAACCTGAATGCAATTCATGGTTTGTTTTGGAAATCTTGCAACACAGCAGCACATTAAATTTTTATCATGTGGAGGCGATTAATGTGTTTTGCCACAGCATATATTTACAGTAAAATATCAATATCAATGTAAGTGGTGTAGCAATAAATTTGGCTCCTACTCTCCCAAAGACTTATCGATTGGGACCATTCCCAATAAAGTTTGTCTGATGGTATTTTAGGCTGCTTCACCCCCACCCCAGGTGTTAGGGGATGCTATGCCATTTTCTTTCAAGAAATCAATGAAACTGTTTAGGTGATAGTAAGAAATGTCCAATGTTAGCCAAATTGTCAGCCTAATAAAAAATGGTTGGTATTTTGGTCTTAATCTTTCGCAAAATGTGGGTTGTCATGTTGAACGATACATCAATATCAATGTAAAATTGATCAAACAATTGATTTAAAATGGAACATTGAGATAATACTGTCTAAAATATTCAGTTTTTGGCAACATTTGCCCCCTGCCCCCCACCCCCTTCATTGAAGGGATTTGGTATTAACCTTTGGCCAATTAAGGATGTCGTCTATCACCTTATGCCAATTCCGACGTAATAATTATCCAGTAATCGATAGCAAATGGAATGTCGTATATGATGCAGTCAAATTGTGCAATATTTGACAAAATATCGTCACTTTCGCCCCATCGTAGAAGAGGGTTGTTATATCGATCCTAATATTTGACAAAATTTCGGCTGTCATGGAAAACGATATATACGTATTTATGTAAAATTGATCAAGGAATTCATTGCAACTAGAATATTTTAGATGACGCAGTGTGAAATGGGCAATATTTGCAAAACAATCGTTACCCTCACCCCTGGTAAAATGGGGAAAATATTTTCGTCTTAATCTTTGGAAATATTATAGCTGCCGTGCATAACCTCATATCAATTTTGACGTAAAATTTATCAAGTAATCGATTAGAAAAGGAAATTTTGAGATGACGTTGTGGGAAACGTGCAATATTAACAAAATATTGTGTGTATCCCTATACTTCGTCTTCGCCTTATTGTAGAAATATTTGTAAATATACCTACGTCGCCGATTTGTTGGTTAAGCTTGAACACAAGATAACGACTGCTATAGTTGAAATCGAAAGTATTAGTAAAGTTCGCATTGTGTCACTAACAAACAGAATATTAAAGGAATAAATGTACCACGGTTAGATTAACGAGATCTCTCCATGCGAGTCCAGTTGTTTTGATCACGTGACAATATGGCGTCGGCGTTCATCTGACTTAGTATAGGGGGCAGGGGCCAGTTTTTATGTACAAATTTAATGCTGCAATCAGTGACATGGTATAAAAAATCATAAAAAATCAAATACACAAGTGAGGTCAAAAAGGTTCATATCTTTAGATACCTATATCAAAACAAAGCATAATAATATTATCCACTTGACCAGAGAAGTCAATGGCAGTTCATAGCAGAAGAAGTTAATGCACCCCAACCCCAAATTTATACCTGCAATTTTCATGTCCAAAGGTCATTTTTGACACCATGTGATGCTCAGAGTGCAAACACAACGCCTTTTCCTAGATGACAATTCTGCAAAACAATGTGTATTAACAGGCTGATGCAATTGAAAATAGTTGTCATCCAAGCCGTTTTTGAGATATTCTTCTTGCCCCAAACCCATGTGTTTACGGCTATGGGAGGCTAGCTCTTCTTCCTAGCCGACTATTGGTATTTCACTATCAACATACTGCAGAGTAACTATGGAAGGTGTACATGCCTGACATCAGTTTCAAGAACAACACAAGCCTGAAACATCTAGTTCACAAATATATCCATCTCTTTAATTAGTAAACAATAAAAGCTGAAAAAGTCACACCATAGCCTTAAGTTAAGAAATTTGCCAGGGGCCAATTTACGTAACTGTACCCTGCCACCATAGCGGAGTGCAAAGCAGGGAGCATACTAAAGCAGGGAACCAGACTAGACAACTGTATATTCTGGTGTAGTATGAGCTGCACGGAGAGAGCAACATTCAGAACTATATCACGTGACATTTGTGACTTACAAATGGGGTTTACGTAAGACACATGATGACTGTCTATACACAACTGGCGGTAAAACCAAAATGCCGGACTGCCTCCTCTTTCAAAGTTAAAAGGCAAATATTCTTTTTCTGATCGAAAAACGACATAATTGTATCATTTTTTTTAGGGACAAGGCAAGTAACTGCTACACAATATTCTAAGTAGCAACAGTGACTGCTATAACGATTCGTAACATATATTAATATTTCAAATTTGGCTTTAAGAGATGGCCTCGTGTCTAAAAATGTTTATGAGGTAATACATGCATCAGTTGTTAGCCTTCCTAGGTATATGGAATCTAATGGACGTGTTGAACTCCATACACTCTAGGTGTGAGGCTACTTGAAACGTAGCTAAGAACAACCACGCGGTTAGTCGATCTCGGATCTCCTGTGTAAGGTATGCGTTTATGTACGTCAGCGGTTCTCATAACCACGTGTCGAATTTTTGTCGACTGCATGATGTTAGGCCATGTACTTGCGATAACAATTGGATACATCACTTTCCCTCTGGACTGAGCAAAAGTACAGGTAAGTGATCCAATACTGTGAATATCTTCCCTTCAGCAGTTATTTGACAACTCTATACGTTTGACATGATAATATTGTCCGTCAATATGTACTTAATTATGGTTTGTAGCGGCACACCAATAGTTAACGTTGATTGGTGAACTATTGATAACTTGTTTTGATTCCGGGTTCAAAAATCTGTATTGTACATGGACCATCAATCGCCGCATTCCATTTGACACCACAGTGTTAATATGTCGCGAATTTTTACCCATTATCTATTCCTCTGAAAATGCCTCGGCATATTCTCATATAATGACAACTATAGCTGAAACATTCGGTCCGACACGCCGATGCGACCTGTGTAAATTGTGCTTTAGACTTATTTGTTACTTGACTATGGCATTCACACACCCTCCAGTTTAGTATTCACGCCTCCCCCCCCCCTTCCATTTTAAAATACCCCAGTGCTAGACAACACTATAAGTTGCCACACTGCAGACATCGTTGCGATAGGACTGAAAAATTGTTAAAGCTACGTTAAAAATCACACACACACACACACACACACACACACACACACACACACACACACACACTTTCTCACATACCCAAGTTGGTCGATAAAGGCGAGTGCCTTAGACCACTCGGCTGCCCGGGTCTCCTCCATCTGTTGCACAATGTTTATTTAGGGCCCCGCTGTAATTTCATTAGTACCAGATTAAGGCGGTAGAATACCATGGAGCAATTTCAAACAAAGCCCCGACTAACCCACCCTCACAAAATATAAGTTCAATGCGATGGGGACATAGGCCATGTATCAACTGCTCCATTTGCTCCGCCTTTAATTCCACCTACTATACCCCTTCAGTTTTGTTAACATCTGCACTTGCATTAGTTCCACTATCTTAGTATCTTGTCACTAACTCGAATCTTGCATTACATAATATATTGTAAGATCACCATAGCCTGGATCAAAAAAGCTTGCTTCTAGTACGTAAGGTACCGTAATTTGTTGTTTGAAAGAGAACTATACTAATTTCATCATTGTCAAATGCACCGTGCTGGAACTGTAGTAATTTGTGTCAGTTCTAATTTCCAAGTCAATGGGTGGAACATCTGGATGGATCCACGAGTATACATATTTCTTGCATGACTATGTGCTATTGCTTGTTTATTCATCTGATGTTGAAAGTAATTAACAATGGTGCAGAATAACTTCATACACAGAAATTTCATTTACAAGAGTTACATGGTTTATCTAGATGACACAACCGTACTGCAGTGGACAGCAAAAGATATTGAATCTGTTTAGGGCAGTGATGAATTATGATGAATAATCAAACATTGGGCAATTTCACTTAGAGTTTATCTCATGTTGTTCTTGTTAAAAATTTTATCATCGTTTCAGTCCATTAGGGAATGGGATAAAATTCATTGGTTTTGATAATTCGAGCAATACTGATTCCTGCCCTTGTAAAATAAGTCTTTGTAATCTTGCCACCAATTATTTTGTTCCTTTCGCAGCTTCAAGGTCAATCATAAGGATCATACCTCGAATGTATGCCGATAGCTGTTTTTCGGACCACACCATTCTTCACGCGACAGTGATTGGCCAAGATGATCCGAATGTATAGAACTATTTTTTTTTGTTTTCATTCGGCCTTAGTCAGTCTTACGGTTAATCAAATTGTAGAAATAGAATAGGTGGCCCCATTAAATTGCCATTTTATCTGGCGAAAAAATATATGGCGAACAAATTGTACGATTTTTCAGTACATTACTGCGCCAACGTACATTTCCAGGCATAGTCTGGTCTTGCAACAATAACCGAGGTGAAAAAGTGCTAATTAGTATGTCCAATGCATTCTCATGCATGTTGCCCGTTAATCATGCATTGTACAAGTGCCACATTAGATATCAGAACTTTCAACACTTTAATTTCGTATACACGTTCATCACAAGTAAATATTACCGCTTCAGTGGCCTAATGGTTAGCGCGTCCGCCTCGAATGTTGGAATTCGCAAGTTGGAACCTCGGCCGAGGCATACCAAAGACTTATAAAAATGGTACCTGCAACTGCCTCGCTTGGCGCTCAGCATTAAGAGGTTAGTGTTAGGAATGGTCGGTCTGGTGTCAGGATAATGTGACTGGGTGTGAGTTGATGCTACATGTCTGCGGCATGATGTCCCAGTGCAAGATAGCATTATTAACTGTCACACTGCAGACATCGTAGCGATATGACTAAAAAAGTGCTAAAGCTACGTACAAAATCCAAATCACACACACACACACACACACACACACATTCACAAGTATATATTAGGAAAAACCTTTGAAATGCACCTTTGAAATGCAACAAATAGCTTCTATATTAAAAATTAATACCAGCTTCACGTTTCATTATGTGGTAGCTTCCTAGTCACCTGCAAGAATGTTACGAAACCCCTGAAACCTTACCCATGTTGATTGCTAGAGATACATACGACAAGTTTCAGGTAATTGGATTGAAATCGAGATCTTGGACAAAAGTAAGAAGAGGCGATTTGCCTAAGCGTTACCGTCATATTATATAAAAAGAATGTCCCATTGTCGTTGTTGTTGTTGTTGTTGTGGGGCTTAACGCCATTTTTCAGCACACGATAGGCTATACATGGCGGCCAGTATTAATGGTGGAGGAAGAAAC
>JAECUM010035101.1:0-16897 GCA_016617855.1 Megalonaias nervosa
GCCCTCTCTCTCTCTCTCTCTCTCTCTCTCTCTCTCTCTCTCTCTCTCTCTCTGCATAAAGGCTAATAGTAACCTTAACATGGAAATAGATTATCATTGTGGTCAGCACTTAATTCGCTTTCAGTGAGTCCTAAAGCATGTATATTACTTTCCTTGGAAGACAACATTAACTTGATCTGGTCTATTTTTCCCACTATATCTTATACATTTAAGTGACCTATGTTAAAACCTTTTGTATTTAGTTTAATATCAATTATATGTATGTCATCATGCAATGGGGTACTCACTGAGATTGTCTCCAAAATACTTTTATCATTTTGGTATTATATAAGATGGCCATATAAATCAGGTGGCCTCTGTATTTTTTGTGGTACATGTGCATGGCCTGCCTTTATCAAATGATATTAGTGTGGGGTGGTGAGTAGCAACCAAACGTAAAGCAGTTTAAATATGAAATGTTTGGTAAAATAAATAATCCCACAATATAAGTATGCATTTTCTAAGTTGTGCAGAACACTGCTGACTTGTAGATATTAGAGTCATAGCCAAGTACCAAACATTTTTCAATACATATCAATAAATGTTTTGCAAGATATAAATAAAAAAATTACCCTCATTCTTTTCTGCCTTGTTTGAACTATGTGTAGAGCTTGGTCAGCTCTGTTTTCAGGATGTACAGCATGTCCTCCTCCTCTTCCACTTCTGGTTTATGCTCCACGTCTAGTCCTTCCTCTCCCCCTCCCTCTTAATGGTCGCCCTGGACTTGAGCTTGAAAGTGAGCCGATTTCAGTCTGGGTAATAACAAAGTTTCTACATCTGAGTTATCATTTAGTGTGCATATTCTCTATTACACATTATAATTGCTACTGTGGTCCAGTTGTCCCTCAAATGAATTTTAATATGTAAAAGTATTTCATAATTTGACAACTAATGTATTCATGATTACTTATCAACTGATATTTATATAGTGTTAACTGACAATCAGAAATTAATACATGCGAGGTTGTGATTTCATGGAAGTTTTCTGGACTGGATCAGGTCAAGTGTTGGGGGGTGGGTGGGGTCCAAAATTATAAGGAACCCTGCTCTCCTCGTATCGGCGCCAAAGCAAGTCTCTGTGTCTATTTACTCATTGTGCATAATACCGAATACACATGCGCAAGAATAACACGGTGGTCAAACTTCAAGTGACAAGTGACTGTATGTTTGTGTATTTTTGTGTACTTTTTATGGACTAGCCTTGAATTTTGTGTATGTAAAGTGTTAACTTGGAGAAGCAGAACACGAATTCTTTTCTGCTTTGTTTGAAACGCCAGGACGACGAATGTTAGGAGTCCAGTGGTGACTTTGCATTTAGTTTCATATCAATTATATGTATGTCATTATGCAATGGAGTGCTCACCGATATTGTCTCCAAAATAGTTTTAGCATTTTGGTATTATATAAGGTGGCCATATAAATGAGGTGGCCTCTGTATTTTCTGTGGTACCTGTGTATTTTCTGTGGTACCTGTGTATGGCCTTCCTTTATCAAATGATATTGGGGTGGTGTGGTGAGTAGCAACAAAAAGTAAAGCAGTTTAAGCATGCATTGTTTGGTAAAATAAATAATTCCACAATACAAGTATGCATTTTCTAAGTTGTGCAGAACACTGCTGACTTGTAGATATTAGAGTCATTGCCAAGTACTAAACATTTTTCAATACATATGAAAACTTGCTTTGCAAGATATAAATAAATAATTACCCACACTCTTTTCTGCCTAGTTTGAACTATGTTTAGAGCTTAGTCAGCGCTGTTTTCAGGCTGCGCAGCATGTCCTCCACGTCTTCAGCCTCTCGTTTATTCTCCACGTCTCGTCCTTCCTCTCCCTCTCCTTCTTAAAGGTCTCTCTGGACTTGAGCTTGAAAGTGAGCCGATTTCAGTCTGGATAATAACAAAGTTTCTACATTTGAGTTTATCATTTAGTGTGTATCTTCTCTATTACACATTATAATTGCTACTGTGGTCCAGTTGTCTCTCAAATGAATTTTAATATGTAAAAGTATTTCATAATTTGACAACTAATGTATTCATGATTACCTATCAAACTGATAGGAATATAGTGTTAACTGACAATCAGAAATTAATACATGCGAGGTTGTGATTTGATGGACGTTTTCTGGACTAGTTCAGGTCAAGTGTTCGGGATGTCCTAAATTATTAGGGACCCTACTTTCCTCCAATCTGCACCAAAGCATTTCTATTTGTCTATTTACTCATTGTGCATAATACCGAATACACATGCGTAAGAATAAAACGTGGTCAAACTTCAAGTGACAAGTGAATGTGCGTTTGTGTGTTTGTGTGTACTTTTTATGTTCTGGCGTGAGCTTTGTGTATGTAAAGTATTAAGTTGGAGAAGCAGAACACGAATTCTTTTCCGCTTTGTTTGAAACGCCAGGAATGTTAGGTGTCCAGTGGTGACAATCTAATTAGAATTTATAAATTGATTAATAAAAGGACTAAGTTCTGAGCATTTTTAAATATCCTAGATGCTTTCGTTTATATAATTGAGGGGGGCGTGAGGGAGTGCGAATACTAAACAATAAGTCGAGTACCTGTGGTTTTGGCAATACTGTAAAAACCACGTCTATTTAAATCATTATCATACCACAAACAACTATTTACATATAACTATAAAAATAGTTCTACATAAATTTCAATGTTTCCTCTCAAGATTATAAGTAGAAAGGAAAAGGAGAAGGAGAAAAGATCGAGATCAGAAGATCGTTCTCACCGATGTGGACATTTTGCACCGTCTTAGAGCGTGCTTGTGTTTACATCATCAACTTCAGAGTTGACAATTTGGCATAGAATTACACAAATCTCGGTCACCGGAATTATGTATGTTTTTCGTTTGGGATCTGCAGATCACTGCCGATTGGGATTTCACTATGGAGACAATAGATTCGTTACTCTAAGTAGGAAAATGTCCGAGAACTCGTATTTCATAAGAACTTCTACGTACTTGATATTACCCCAGAATTGTCTTTTAAGTAGTATTTAATCAGTTGATATACATAAATTTCCCAACAGTTTTGCAAGAAAATTCATCCTCAGCTGCACTATTGTGCCTTTAAATGCTTTATAATATTAGAAAAAACAAAAACATGTAAAGACAAGATTACAAGCATAAACACAAAGAAATTACAAAACAAATACATCCTGACAATAATTACGGAAGTAAACATGTCATAAAGAGCATGAATAGACTCATCGGTGGTGTCTCCATATCCCAACCAACTCCTGCTCACCTTTCGACTGAAAGCATTGTAAAGGTTGTGAATATCACAGCTTCCCACCTGCAAAAGATTCTTAGTTCATGTCAGCATTAGAATTTCTGGCTGAAGCAGCATGTGCAGCTTCCAGTTAACACTGGGTCCATCTATAAAAATTTGTACCATGTTATTAAATGCTATATCTGATAATGCTTTTTGGAGTATATCGTGGACGTCTTCAGCTCTGGCATGTCCTAGAAATTCTGAATCAAAGTAATGTGTCACTACTTCGAAGGACCAGAATTGTATATCGAGTTGTTTATCCTGCAAGTCCTCGTTGAAACACTCGTCCAATAGAAGAACGGATGCTATGTTGTCCCTAAAGGTATTGATAAATTACGATTTAAGGCTTAATACAATGCCGAAGACAGCTAAGCTTATATAAAGTCCTTCTTCCCCACCTGAGCAATGTTAAGCAATTTAACTGTTTGGGAATATCAAGCTAAAACAATGTTTGATTTCACGTCACCATTTGAACCTCAACTGATTATTCACAATGTTTGCAATCCTGTGATTTTAGCTTTCATAACATCACTTTTGCATATGTGCTCCGATGCTGGCTGACATCATCTAATTAACTACTTTTCGGAAGAAGTTGTCACGAAAGATGAAGTACCATTCTCCGAGTCTGAATAGTTTTACTAAAGAAGCTTCAAAGTGGCACAGCTGGCTGCGATTGTTGTAGTGAATTATTGTGCATTTAGCCTTTTGCGTGACTGGAAACGGCCCGCTCCCCAACTGCAGCTACTTACAAGCGTTTCTTACAAACAGAGGAACATACTTTGTGTTCAATGTCCACAGGGATCTCTTTTAATCACGTTTTGAAACCTGAAGTCCGTTGCGATTCTATGGTGAAAACCTAAAAGTAAAAAAGTGAATATAACTTGCAGTATGGTGATTCAAATTCTAAACAGCCCTAATAGATCAATCCAAAATATTACATTTCGTAGTATCGGTTCTAGTCTCGGCTCAGCCATCATGGTGATGTGAGTAATCTTGTTAAAAGCCTGGCCAAGGTTTGCAGATTGAAGGCGTATGTAAATCGCGCAAACACACAAATACACCCACCGATCAATGCCAGTGCCTGCAAAAAGTTTGGTAATCTATTGTCTCAATCGTTTGCTGATATTCACAAAAGGCCGAACTACGCCACGTCCGACAATTGTTACTCGTTAGCAATTCAAGAAGGCCGTTAAGGAATCATTTCATGTTCAAGGTAAGAACCATTACATAATGGCAAAAAATGTGATCTGCAATTGCCTCGTTGATAGCTTTTTCCTTATTGTCTTACATCAATAACTTGATTCAACAGAACATCGTTATTCGCAATTAACTTGCGTCAAAAGTAGAAGATCAATGGAAAATGCCTTCTTAATAAAATGATGATCTTGTTGGGGTTTAAACTGGGTGTCAGTTCATAGAAATCCATCGGTTTTACAAAAAATGTGTGACATATGAATATGAGTAGTCATGTCATTTCTGCCTGGTAATTTTAGATTTATCAAGAATTTGTGCTCTTTTGATGAACCTTTACTCCTGTAACTGAAATAAAACATCATTTTTTTTTTTATTTTCGCGAAGTTCTTTAAAAAAGAAAAGAGACTATACTAGCTTCTAAATTGTATCCGTTGTACGAGGCAAACGCTAACGGTAATAGCTTATCAATGGGTGAATACCATAAGCGATAATTTGATCACTGCTGGGAAATCAGACCGTCCATGTTATGGTTTTATTCATAATTCTAAATTCATCGTGTTATAAATGTATAACGTGTTTGTATTTGTCTATCTAAATTGCATGTCAAGAAAGAGATTGTATGTGTGTATTCTCTCTTTCCCTCCAGCCTCTCTATGCTACATTTATTGTCCCTAGATTACGTTCGATTGGAAAGTGACGTTTGGATGGTCATCCGCGACGCATTGGTCAGTATATAAAAAGGGTAATAAAAATATTGAGCTTTTCCTGTATGACGTTCTCATCTGTACATAATAAAAGACTACACAAGTTTTAGAATTTCATTAAGTTCTTAAACAGTAACGTCACGCTCTTCTTGAAATTTGAAAAACATGAAGCATGAAACTCTTCATTTCCATTATTGATTATGATACTTTTGACAATGCATGGAGGGCAGAGGTGCGTTTGAAAATATTCAAAGACTGTGAATCAGAAAATCTTCAGCATATTATATGGTATATATCAAACAATCAAATCTTGTGTCAGCGTTGCGGGAGAGCAATATGCTTCCTTTGACTGTAGTAGGGGTGTGAGGCAAGGTTCAAATGAGTCATTTCAGTCTTCCCACTGAGATGAAATTCCATGTTTTCGATCATACTATCTGACCCATTTTACGTTATTGGCATGTAGTCTGAGGATTTGAAAACATCACATTTGGACAAAATATTCATAATTGATTTTTAAGAACATTACAAAATTTAAGAAATATACTCCCATTTAAAATAAATTTGATTCAATGAATATTTGGGATCTAATTTGTAAAAACGAAAGTAACGGGATGAACATTTTTAACAAATTAATATTAGATGAAACAAATGAGGTAAAAAAATTGACACTTTGACAGATGGAATGCTTAACTGATGGATGGATGGATTAAAAAAGCCAAATGAAGGATGGACAGACAAGGCATACGAACACAGATATATATTCTGACAGACCAAATAAACTACCGATAGATAGATAGATAGATAGATAGATAGATAGATAGATAGATAGATACATAGATAGATAGATAGATAGATAGATAGATAGATAGATAGATAGATAGATAGATAGATAGATAGATAGCAAATGGCTTCCATACAGGATTTTATAAATTGCAGGCCATAACTCTTTCCTTGAAAGTGTTCCAATACTATACACTTGTAGTCAAAATAACGATATGTTTTCGTTATATGTATTGTTGTGTCACCAATATGTCGTTATATTGCTGCTAGTCATCATTCATTTTTAAAGATATAGCGTTTGAGTAAAAGAGAAATGTTATTTGTTTGTGCAATTACAACTACATGTAATGACATACAGTTCTCAATTACTTTACCTTCACATGTTTTAATTTTGCGCCGTTATGAAGAATCTTTGAAGAGATTACACCTCTTTTTCTACATTCATTTATTTAAATGGCTTCATTAAATTACCGATGAATAAACTTGATGTATACGTTTAAGTTCTTGTGCACTGACACAGTAGCAATGTTATCCACAATCAGTCTTATAGCATTTGAAGAAAGAATTCCCCTCTTTACTTTCTCCCCTGACTCGGAAGTGATGGCATCCAACATTTTTATTTTGTCTTGCTATCCAAGGTACAGTCTGGATAAATACTGAAAAGGAGTACATCCATTATGTTTCTGAGAAAAAAAAAAAAAAAAAAATAAACCAACCATAAAATCTAGGTTTATGTCTTTAATCTCCCTCTGAGGATCCTCATGACAAGAGTCAAATTCCCTTCATTTGCTCACCTGTTACTTAAAGGTTTGTTTGTGCGATATCTGCCTTTTTAAAAGTTAATAAATAACAAAAGAAATATATGAATATGTTGACCATGGGCAAGAACAGGACAAGATATCAACTTGTACAAAATTTCGTTAATGTCGCCTGTGAATTTGACACAATAAATCTACCTGTATCTTGTTCCGGTATTCTAGCCTAGGATATTTGACACACTTTATCTACCTGTACCATGTTTCATAGGTGTAGCCGGGACATGATATCCACCTATACCAGGTCTAATTAATGTAGCCAGGAGGAGATAACTACCTGTACAAAGTTTAATTAATGTAACCGGTCAATATATCTACCTATACCATACCAAATTTCTTTACTGTAGCGTATGAATTTGACACATTGATAAATATTCACGGTACAAAATATTAAATAGCTTAATAACAGACAAATTATGTGGGCGTCAAAAACATAATATTAACAGTATACAGCACGAAAAATAATAACTGAAGGCTTATATGTTTGTTTCAAAAAGTAATTATTGAAGTTTAAGTATAATAAGAACCTCGGATCAAACTATAGTTGTTGCATTAACTGCATATATAACAAAATGACATTATAAGAATGATAGTTTGCTTTTAAAATGACATATGACGATCAGAATGTGAGTAAATATTTCTCTATTAACAAAATAATCCCCCCTAGAGCTTGGTATTAATTGCCAAACTTCGGCATACGAGAAACTGCATGTGTGTATAACAATTTCGATGATTTCGTAAAGAATCATATTATGATGGATTAAGACAGGATTGAGAGAAGCAACTACACATGACCAAAGAGCATAACAAAGTTAAGTTTCAGTAATTTGATACCCATGGGAACTCTGTGTGTCTGTGATTTGGAGTTTTAACGTAGTTTTAAGAAATTTCAGTGATATCGCTACGATCGACGCAGTGTGGCAGTTTATAGTGATGAATAACGCTGTGGAATTGTTCCACAGACATGTAATATCATGTCGCACCCAGTCGCACTATCCTGACACCAGGCCGACCAGTCCTAACACTAACCTCTTAATGCTGAGCGTCTAGCAAGGCAGCTGTTAGTACCATTTTTATAAGTCTTTGATATGACTCGGTTGGGGTTTAGATCCCGCGACTTCCCGCATCTGAGGCGGACGCAATGGGAACTCTAGCACGAACAAAAAATGGTCTATTTTAACAGAGTAGGGAGGCAGAAAATATACCGGATGTTTATACCAATATGCCATATGAATCAATCAACGGTAAGCGAACATTTCTTCTGGTACTGTGTTCTCGCTGATAATTTCTTATCAAAATCAGCAGACATATGGGACTATAACTGTCAGAAATGAGAAGGTCGACCACTAATATTAATATGTAGACAGTTAACTTTCAAGCTTTACAACACTGGTACAAAGATATATATGTGCCAGTAAAACATGGCATAAACCACTTCAGTAGAATTTCTGCAATTCGAATTTAGTAATAAACATTTCTGAATACAGTATACTAAACTTTGGCCATCTTACAAAAACGACAAAAGTAATATATAGAATATTATCAAAAAAAAAATTCCTCAATATATAACTTTTTTAATTTTGAGCATGATTGTATTTTTCTGATTTTTGTTTTTAAATTAGAAAATTGTATCTTACAAATGGACACCTTTGCTTTAACGATACACATATCGATACAACAGATGGAGAATAGATACAAAACAATACTTACCTTATGTAAGTTATTTTAGTCTTCAGCAGTCATGAATAATTATTATTAGTTTGCCTTGTTATTCTTTAAAATTAGAATTCAACTGAAACAGCATTTGCAGTTCTAGGCACTCATTGTAATTATTTAAAACGAAAAAGACTATTGAGAATTCTCGCCGTCTGCAAATTAAATCAAAGTGATATGGATCGTAATCCCCCTCCCCTCCATGCTAACTGTAATAACCCAGCAGTATATTCAGCATATAGGATACATTACAAACGTGTTCCACATGTATAATGGTACTTTACACATCGTTTAATAACTACTTTTACTCGAAGTTTGTACGTTGAATTTTATCTTGTCAACTTCGTTCGATTTGAAAGCTACACTACCGGTGTGTCACGCGGTGAAATATGTTGAAACAAAATCTCACTTGTAGGTATTGCTTGTTCCGGTCCAGGTTAAATAATAATTGCCAATCAGGAACTAGTGTATCTTATTCCATGCTTGATAAACATGAAGCACTAGCAAAGAAACAGGTCGCATTAAGTCATTGATATTTAGTATTTAAACAGAGAGAGAATCAGAGTTGCGATTGTGTGAAGTGTGCGAAATGTGCACGAATTTGCACACTTTGGAGAACAGTGACGCGCGAGAACTCCCGCAAATTAGTTGAAAGTTCCGCATATGAGAATGTGTTCGGCGACGTACACAATTTCTATGTAACCGTTCTTGTTATAATATGTGTTTTTTTCTGGTAGGCACACTGTTGACACATCTGGGTTCTTCAAGCAAAACATGAATGGTTGAAAAACTAAATTTGATGCATAGGAATAAGAATTTTGCCATAGTTTGAACCTTTCATGAGGATGTTTTAGAAATGCGTGATTAAAATATATGCTATCTAGAGAAACCAAAATGTGTTATTCCCGGCGTGGTTCATTAAGTTTTCGTTCGTCAAATACTTGTCAAGTGATATTGAAAATGCCATCAATGTTTAAGGCTAAGAAGTATATTGGATTATTGGAGCTGGGAAATTGTTAATAGAGATACTAGTGAGTGATTCTGATCCCAAAACATTGTGTTCTATACTATTTAGTAGTACATGTTGGATAGACGAAAATAGACGGCATGACGGTCAATCTCCCCTTCAGCCGTATTTCTGTATTAAATGTAGAAAGGGCAGAATACTGAGCATGTTTAAAATGCATACAATTTAAAAGTAGAATGCAAGTTTCATTTATTTATCAATAAAATTCGCCCTGCAGATCATATGCTACAAAACCATATACCCAAATCAAGGTTATAACAAAATCAAAAAATAAGGATGAAAAAAATGAATTTAACCAGTAAAGATATTTATTTGAATAACTCTGCACAAGCACACTATGGTGTTGATGGATTAAAACCCTAATACGGCTTTATGGAATAGAAACTAAATCTGGCACGGCAATCAGTAAACTACTGATTCAAGAAAGTAAGTTTATGTCAGTGAAAAATCCTATTTTGGTGTAGATGTATCCAAAAGATAACATCTGTCAGGAAAATTGTAAGCCACAAGATCAGTTCTCCAACATCTTCAAGCTGACAATACTAGCTATGCACACGCCCCTTCAGAAGGAAGGACAGAAAAAAATTCATATACGGACAAGGAACAGAGGATGCTCAGAAATAAGTAACAGATTAATGCTTGTACAACTAGAGCTAATATCTTTTAGAGATTTTGATTTCAGCAGAGCCCTAAAACGTGGAGTAGGACGAAAGATAGATATTGAAGTGTTAGGTAAATATTGAACAATAACAGTTTCCTCCTCCCCCCTCTTCTTTCCTACTCCCCCTCCCCATTTTCAGTGACAAAGGGTAAAGCCATCCTTTAGATAAAATCCTGGCGGAATCTTATTTTTAAATTGTACAGGGGGAACAAATTTGGAATTTCTCTTTTTATGCAGATATATTTAACAAGTGAATAAGGGTGCTGATGCTATAAATAAAATGAGCGCAGTATCAGCAAGGAGGCAGATTTTAAACAGCTAAAGTTGGTCACCTTGTGTAACAAAAATTTAACAAAAAATGTAAAATAGGGTGCTGTTAATAGTTTTATTTCTTCACTAGCAAATACAAGTACATGTGGCCACAGCAGCCCTTTACATCTGCAGGAAGTACAATGTGATGGATTTTGTTGGCATTAATTTTCATTCACATGCCCGGATTTGCTCTAGATGATATTTTCGTTGCACGAGGAAATTGCTTTATTTCTTCTGTTTTGAAGATAACATCCTAATCTCTTCCAAGTTTAAGTGAGCCATGAAAATGGTAATAAGATGTTTTCAGAGCCGTGTAAAACAAAGGCCTGGTGGCTAAAGTGAGTTAAATGGAGCTACAATCAAATAGTTTTAAAAGCTGAATCAAAATGACAATCAGCAGATAGTCTGTTTGAAAGTATTTTTTGTTTTCTTGTCATAGGTGAGAGCTACATATAAATGTATCATAAATATATCCCTACCTGAAATCTGCATACTGAATTTACAACCAATATGTCAAATACATAGAGGGACACCACCTACCTACCAAAGATGGAAAAGCCGTCAAGTTCATATGCGCATCGATATGTCTCTTACCGCAGGCTGTGTATAGTGAATCGTATCGATACGCGGCACTTGTTTATCGTTTCACTCCTAAAATCATAAATATCAAGAGGCCCTAAAAGATGAAGAAGAAAACAACATACTCTTGAATAGTGTAATACATTAAAACATGGTAGGATGTTAACAGTCTTTGAATTTCGAATGGATAGATTGCTATGTTGCAGATCTCATTAAAACACTTGTGTTCCTTAGTACTTTCGAGACTTGACTATAATAATTCTCATATCTATGGATTATTGCAGAATCTACTAAACAACAAGGCTAAAAATCGTTCAAAACACAGCGGTTATTCTCATCTTTTGAGTACCAACAATCAAGGAATCCCCAAATTTCTGAACACAACTCCTTCTCTTTATCTATACTATTTACCTACTTCCGGTATCGTAGTGGTTAGAGCGTCTGTCTCGGATGGGGGAGATCGCGGCTCGGAACTCATCCGAGCCAAATCAGAGACTTAGAAAAATAGTAATAGTGTTAGGACTGGTAGGCTTGTTGTCAGAATAATGTGTCTGTGTTGGACATCATGCTACATGTCTGTGGCATGATGACCCAGTGCTAAACATCACTATAAACTGCCATACTGCATAGATCGTAGAGTTATGACTGAAAACTTGTTAAAGTTACGTTAAAAATCGAAATCACACACGCACACACACAAACACACACACTTTATACAAATGATAAACAATGCACTGGTCAGATTGGTTGATTAGCTGTTGTACCAGAAACGTTCGGACCTGTACCGACTTTATCTGTCCTTTCCAGTAAGAATCAAATGTAGCAACACCACCCTAGCATAATCTTTAAGGTACCCGAAAGTACAAATCACTGAGAAAATCCAATTGTCTGTAAAGCTGAAGATGTGTGCATAGATCATCTGGATCATATTCCTTTAATATGAGTTCTATAATTTTTGAGGCAGTGCTTGTGAGTGTCATGGATGTGGCGGTTTCATATATTTGATTTACATTTGTTTTAGTCTTCAGATATACATTTATGTCCACTTCATAGTGTTTACTTCATAAAAAATACTTTCTGATTTCTTTTGGGGTTTTTGGCAAAGAATTTTACTTTGTTCAAATTAAACACCATACATTTATTAGATTAACTTTTCTAAGTCAAGGAAACTAAAAAGGAATGAGCCAAAATGTTTAAAACTATTTTCTTAAACTCTCACCATGCATTGCCGTCTGCCTAGATGGTCTGCATACGGACAAAAAAAAATATATGTATGTCTCCTCTAACTGGAAAAAATGTAAGATAAAAAAGTTTGTATTGATTTTTTAAAACAATTTTTCTTACGCAGGTCATGTGCGAACACATCATATTTTCCAATCCAATCATGACGACCATTCCAGTGGCCTAGTAGTTACAGTATCCGCCTCGGATGCGGCAGGTCGTGGGTCCAAACCCTGGCCAAGTCATACCAAAGATTTATTAGAAAACGGTACTAACAGCTGCCTCGCTAGGCGCTTAGCTTTAAGTGGTTAGTGTTAGGACTGGTCGGTCCGATGTCAGTATAAAGTGACTGGATTGAACATCATGCTACATGTCAGCAGCATGATGCCCCAGTGCTAGACATCACTATAAACTGCAGACATCGTAACAACATCGTTGCAAAATTATTAAAGCTACGATAAAAATCCACATCGCACGCTCACAACGAATCTAAACTTGATATGGCCTATGAACAAATAATTCAGCCTTTATGTTAGAAATACTATTAAATCAGAATTAAATGTTGAATAACACTCGTTCTTCATGTGTCTGTTTTAAAAGAGAGAAGTTTAATATTTTATTTGGAAAATAATGTCAGCTATAATAAGCCTTATTTGAACATCAATATTATCCTTTCGTCCACATATTCCAACCTTTATTTCGAATTGTTTATTGTCAAATGAGCTATACTCTCATCAAACTTTTCCAACAATGTTAGTTTAGCATGGAACTATTCAATGGTTCTGATATTATTCACCATATGACAACATTCTCCCAAAGTACTTCACAATGCTTGGATGGCTATCTTGATATTGCGGTGGTCTCACTACAAATTTAAAACTAGGAGTCCAGGACTTCTTTTTTTGTAAAAATAGCAGTCCCACCAGCACAATTTGCAGTCCACTCCCAGACAATTTGGAACTTTGGTGATCAGAAGAAGCAGTGGTTGTCATTGAGTTTAATTTTCCACATTCTTTACACCACTGACATATAGCTCTTGTTTCTCCATTAGAATGAGACTGAATTTTGTCAATCCTAGCCAAGGAAAGGTCTCATTCTAAAAGCTAAGTCAGGTATCACGCACTTTCTTAGACCTGTCTACTTTCACATCCAAAGTATCACTTCGAGCAACTTTTGCACTCTTCAGAATCTCATCACAATTTTTGACAATTCGCCATTTAACGCTCAAATACTTATCCAAATTTGACAATCGGATCAAAATCAGATCTCCAATATTATACATGAAGATCTCACAACGACCACTTAAAAGCAGGTTCTGGTGACCAATGCTCTTACCATAATCACCAATTTTATAAGCCAGCCAGATGAAATTTTATATCTCAGCATCTGGGGGACTGAGTAGCATGTCTGAAAAGCATCAATGTGTTCCGAACGATTTGATTCACTTTCCAATTTACGAAATATTCATTTCCATTAGCTAATTCAAAGGTCACTAGAACATGACCCCTAAGTGATCACTGTCAGATCTTATTGTAGGACAGTGGAGATTTGATTTTAGTCTGATTGCCAAAATTGCAAACAGCATTTTGTCAAGGTTTCGGCCTGACTTGATTTCAAGGTCACATACACTACTTATTTAGTTTCATTTATAAATGGACACAACAATGAAAGCTTAAGTTGTTCATTTCATGCACTCTTATAATGAACACAAGTACACCTCTAAATCTTTCTTCCATTGAATTCAGTCATTGTAAATATCATATTTCCAACCAGACAACTAGCTGCACTCTTTACACCTGTCTCCTAGCTATTGCGTCATATTCTTTTGATGTACTTTTATGATCACAATATGCACATCTGGGGGTATTTCAGTCCTTGAATCCTGTCATGGTAAATATCAGCACAGTTAAAACGAGAAATCGATAAACACATTTTCCCGTCAATCAGGTGGTTGAAGAAGGACTGGAAAGTCTATGAATTTGCCCCCCAGTTACTGTGTGCATACAGAGAACTAACACATTTATTGATTTTCTGCATCCCAGATAAAAAAATATTTGTGGCCAAATGCACCTTATTTGGGGTGTCTTAGACGTCTGATGCTGAATCCTGCTGAAAACATAAATATAAAAATAATTATTTATTACTGATACAACAGACATACAGTCTGTGGAAATATGAATGCATACATGCTTCTTGCCGACTGATCATTTAATGTTCGGGTGGTGGCTGAGATTTGTTTTAACCGCCGTATATTTTTGTCCCACTAATAAAACGCATAAAAGTTAGGTTTTTTTTCAAGAAATACGGACATTAATAGTTTCTCTTACATTCGATTGGGTGAACAAACATCCCCCACTCCTCAAAAGGTAAATGGGCGGTCTCTGTTTTTATAATTCTTGCCCAGAAATACCACTGAAAGACAATGTGGGTATAGAAAGTTGCTCGGTCAAGGACATTCGAATAAGCTGGTTTGGTTACTGTAACCACACATATTTTTTGTGCAGGTCCAGGCATAAAATCCAAAACTGGATAGTAAATCACTTATTGCGGATGTACTGACTTAGCAGACAGTGGTACTAGTGGGAACAGATGATAGTTCCAATCTAAAAGCAAAAAAATACGGAATTGACAGGAACTAAAAACATTAACATACCTACTAGATTAAAAACTAAAATACAATACTTTCATGTTTATTCTCTAGCATGAATCAGCACGTGCCTCTTGAAAATACCGCTCCGCCAAAACATTCACTGCCAACTTCACATCTCAGTAGTTTATTTGCAGAATGTATTTTCAAGTTCACAATTCAATGATATTTTACAATAAGCAGAAGGAACTGTATGCTATTTTATAATTGGAGAACTTTATATTAATACGCTGCCTGCTGCAAACTTCACAACTGAATGCATTATCTAAATACATCCCCCTGCAACTCTTCTGAACATTACTTTACCGAAATATGGTATCATAAAATTCACATTTGAATGACTAATGTCCACTATGTATTTTCATTTCATCGCAGAACAAACGGTCCATCACAAACTTAACATCTGAGTGGTTCATCTCCAGTATGCAGTTTCTCATGATTTTTTAAGGCATTATTTTCTTGTACGTGTCATCTCCAGTATGCAACCTCGTGTGCGTCTTTAAAGTATTATTCTACCTAAACATTTCATCACATTTTAATTGTCTTTGTTTATCTCTAGTATGAATTCTCATGTGGTTCTTCAAATGACAACTTTCTCTAATCAATTTATTACAAGCTTCGCACTTGAATGGATTATCTCCAGTAGCAGCGGAGAGGGTGAACATACTACTTGCCGAGAAGGGTAAGTTCGCAAAAATAAAGGTTCCTACATAGGCTGGAAATATAAGGTCAATAACGTCAAACCAAAGCCTCTAACCGACCTAGATTTCTCTAATTGGATTAGCTGATTTTGTTACTTTATTTTTGACGCTTGTGTTTTTAAATTTGTATGCGCGTTCGTTTGTTGTTCGCCCACACACTGTTGGTCGTCACCCTCTTTGCTGCTGTAATTAAATCATTATCAACAATGGAATCTCACGCAGCTAAACTAGCTCGACAGCGACTAGAGACAATTAAGAAATATCAATCCGTTTGTGATTCAGTTAAACAAAATTTACAAAAGCTTCAGAAGTCTCTGGTGGAATTCGCAGAGGGTGCAGAACAATTATTTGAACCTGTTACAAAGGCTATCAAAGGTCTTCTTCCTTCATTAGATTAAACCGCTAGAGCAACTTGAAAAATATCAGAAAGAGCTAAAGAAAACGATAAGGATTCTACGAGAACTTCCAGGTGAAATAGCTGCTGCTCAACCACAATTTCAAAAAATACTTGAGGATATAGGTCACGTTCGTTCTGAGAAAGGTGATAGAAAGGAACGTATACTAGAACAGGAACCAGAACCAGAACATGCAAGAGAGAAGACTGATCCGATCGATACATTTACTGAAGAAAGTATTAATGATACCAGGAGAGCCGAAAATGTAAAACAATTAGCTGTGAGCGCTGTGAAAAGTTATGATATTAGAAGACATCTTCTAATACCCGAGTACGCTAATGATGCTGTAAGTTGTGATAACTGGTACAAATAGATATTTTGCATTTACTACAGCACTGATCAGGCCCTAAACAGTGATTCAAGATACATTGCATTTATCAACGAAATAGATAACTATTTTGCATGATTACAACAATCACAAATACAACTATCACCACAACAACAACCACAACAATACAAACCACAACAACAACAACAAAAGATCAGTCATTCCAATATTAAGTGTGGAAGAAGTATACCATGAGACCACCCAGTGCAACTGGAAGTGGTTTTGGTACTCGAGGAAGTGGTCATATTACTCAATGTCTAGACAACGTCCTTGCCGATGTTGAACGATTAGAAATTCTGATAGGTGGAAAACGAGCCGGTAATAATTCCTAAACAAATTATGAATGAAGCAGCTGCTATTTGTCAGAGATTATTTACAGTCGCTATCATGGATAATAATGTTTATCGATCCCTCATCGATGAAATCGTTGATGATTAC
>JAECUM010035102.1:0-12180 GCA_016617855.1 Megalonaias nervosa
TAGGTCGAGATTTTAGATTGTATCTGTTGAATTAAACAGTAGTGGTTGAAAGTTATATTTTCTATGTCGAGGTTTTAGATTGTGTTGTTTGAATTACATGGCGGTGGTTGAAATTTCAATGTCATACGTCGAGAATTCCTAATTTACGTATTGGTTCAAAGAGTTTATGTTGAAAGTTCCATTTCATATGTTGAGTATTTCGATTTCATCTGTTGAATTACACAGAGCTGGTTGAAAATTGGATGTCCAATGTCGAGTTTTAGATTGTACCTTCTGAATTGCACTGTGGTTGTTGAAATTTTAATGTCATATGTCGAGAGTTAAAATTTAACATGTTGAATCACATTGATTGTGCTGAAAGTTCCATTTCGTATGTTGAGTTTTTAGATTGTATCTGTTGAATTACACAGCGGTGATTGGACATTTTATTGTACTTGTCAGAATTGTTATTTTTATATGGTGAAATGATGTGTTGGTGTTGAAAGTAACATTACAAAATGCCCACTTTAACAATTAAAAATAATGTCGAGTATTAAGATAC
Organism: Megalonaias nervosa; assembly: GCA_016617855.1. Taxonomy (NCBI): domain Eukaryota; kingdom Metazoa; phylum Mollusca; class Bivalvia; order Unionida; family Unionidae; genus Megalonaias; species Megalonaias nervosa. Next base: position 542 of record JAECUM010035102.1, read on the forward strand.
ATCATTCGTGTATGCAAGTATGAGGCGCCATTACATTTCATGCATTTACAGTTTGAAAGTTACCATTCACAGGTCAAGAATTACTATGAATTTCTTCGCTAGAGGTCGCTCTCGTGAACGGACCGCGTGATTTTTAAATAAGGAGGCTGTTTCTCGTTGCTGTGAAATTCAACAGATGAAATCTAAATACTGGTCATATGAAATGGAACTTTCATCACAAACAGTTGCATACAACGTGTAAATTAGGGATTCTCGACATATGATATTGAAATTTCAACCACCGTTGTGTAATTCAAAATATACACTGTAAAACGTCGACATAGGAAATAGAACTTTAAACCACCACTATATAATTCAACATATAAAGTCTAAAATCTCGATCTTGAAAATGGAACTTTAAGGACATGTAATTTGATCTAACACGTGATACTGGATTTCTCGATATACGACGTCGAAATTTCAACTGCAACTTTTTCATTGGACCAGCTTTTGTCCGCTACGGCGCCTCATAGGGTGGGACATAATGCTACGTGTCTGCGGTATGATCCCCAGTGCTAGACATCACTATAAATTGGCACAATGTAGACATCGTAGCGATATGACTGAAAAATTGTTAAAGCTACGTTAAAAATCCAAATCACACACACACACACACACACACACACACACACACACACATTTAATACATATCGTCTGATACCCTCAGATAGATAATAGAATAAGGGCAAAAGCAACTAGCACGTTTCTAAAGCAAGTCACTACTTCCATAAACATTCGAACCATTGGTTCGCTAGGTATTGCTTCATTAGTTTAAATCATATTTATTTCAGTCACTGCAAGGAATAAGCAAAGTGTAGACAATCAAAGCAGGATTAACAAACACACGAATAATTCATTTATATAAATCACACCCGTTACAATGAATGACTTTGCATTGACAAATTGGTGTACGTTACCTGAAGTTCAGTGTGATAAAAAATAAACAGTAGGTGAACGTATGTAAAAATAAATATTTACTAAATCATAATATATCGAAACAATAACATATGTAGGTAAGACACAAGTGATAAGCTGTAACAACTGAAGAACGTAATGTAGCAGAATGACTTACAAGTTGTAACGAATAAACAACGTAAAGCAATAGAGTTAAATGTGACCTGCTGTAACAACTGAAGAGCGTAACGTATGAGAAATTGATTTACACGTGACATGCATTAAGAACTGAAGAACGTAAAATAAGTTAACAGTAACTTATAATGGGACATGCTGTAACAGTTGAAGAACGTAAAGTACAAAGTAACTTGTACTTAAAACTCTGAAACAACTGAAAAACATAAAGAAACAGAATATGTAACATTCACAGCCTGACTTTCATTTGACATGCTGTAACAATTGAAGTACGGGGGCCCCGAGTGGCCTAGTGGTCTAAAGCGCTCTCCGTTACGGATCACTGCCATCTCACCTCTGTCTGCGTGGGTTCGAGTCTAGGATTCGGCGAATGTGGATATGTGAGAAAGCTTGCCAGTAGCTTCTCGTGGGTCGGTGGTTCTTTCCGGGGATTTCCCGGTTTCTTCCTTCCACCATTAATACTGGCCGCCATGTATAGCCTATCGTGTGCTGAAAAATGGCGTTAAGCCACACAACAACAACAACAACAATTGAAGTACGTAGCGTAAGAGAAGGCGACTTAAATGTGACATGCTGTAACAACTAAAGAATGTAAAGTAACGGTGATGTGAGATGCTCCAACAGTTGAAGAACGTATAGTAACAGAAAGTGATTTACAAGTGACATGATGTAACAAGTGAAGAACATAAGGTAATAGTTACTCACATGTGACATCAGGTAACAACTGAAGAAAGTAAAGTAACAGACCGTGGCTTATACGTGATATGCTCTAACAACCCAAAAACATAAAGAAAAAGAAAATGTCTTACAAGTGACATGATGTAACAATTGAAGAAAGTACAGTAAAAGAAAATGACTTAGAAGTTACACGATTCAACAACTAAAGAGCGTAAAGTAACAGTGACTAGCATGCTATATGCTATCGTTAAATTACCATTTCACTTACCTTATTTATTTTCGTTAAAGCATCCATATTTAACTCTAAAGTTGTTATCACATCTTTAACTCTAAAGTTGTTATCACATCTTTAACTCTAAAATTGTTATCACATCTTTAACTCTAAAAGCTTTATCAATGTGAAGACAAACTAAAACGCGTTTTCTCTGGATTGCGTTACTGGAACACAATTAATATTCAATGATTCCACCCCCACCCCCAATGTAAGACAATTATCGAAAAGTATCATAAACTTTAGAAAGCGAACTATTCAAATATTTTATTACACAATACTTCAGTCGCTACGATGGAGTTCAGTGATTTTCTTATGTGATCTATAATGAGATAATGAACACACACTAAATAAATCCAGAGGTTCATATTTGAATAGTTGTCTTGATGTTATAATAGAAATATGCGTAATTCATAGTTCCCCATAATTTAAAAATATTACTAAATCTCTTCTTTGTTAAATATAATTAGCATGTGAAGTGATATGACTAGATTACACACGAATTACAAATGATATTATTGAATGACAATAACTTATTATAGTAGAAAGGAGTGTTTATCGTCGTGTGGACCAATCAGAAGTCGATATTATCTTCATTCCATGGGATGACTGACACGGTTTTTATCAATATGGCCACTGCAATTTCAGTGGGCAGATTAATCTTGAAACTGGGTTGATTGGGGGTAGGGGCCGGGGGGGAGGGCGGGGATGAAGATAGGGGATCATTCTTATCATAAATGATTTTTAATTTTTTTTTATTGCAAATAGATGGGAAATTATCGAGCAGTGAAGTTTAATGCAAGACAACCGAGATAATGCAAGACAACCGAGATAGTTCAAGTAAGCCGAATGATTTCACATATATAGCGGACAAAATACAAAAAGGCAACGTGTGTGCAGAAAAATACTTGAAACACTCTGTGCGTACAAAACTAAATAAACCTTCGTAAGTTTTCTAAAGTTGTTTCAAATAAATAATACGTAATTATTTAATTATCTCTGAAACATAGGAATTTAAGCAAATTGCTATGAGAAATAGTTTTAGAATTCCTTAAATGTTATCTTATTCCTTAAATGTTATTTTTAGGGAATAATTCTTGCGATATAATCTAAAATGTACTCAATACTCTTCCCAGTACAGCCTTCATTTATAACTTCAGTATCAGCGTCTAAAGACTCGATAAAAATAAATCGTTTAATTTTGAAAGACAAATTCAATCCAATTATAATAAAGTGAAATAAGTATACTAAGCTCTTCGTTTCCTTTTAAATATGCTACTGAATTAAAAAATTATCTTTCACATTATTGAAATAAAAAAAATAGCTTTCACATTACTGAGTTGATTAAATAAGTTGACTGTTCATTTGTCAACCTAGTAAATGGTTAAAACAAAATCAACTTAATTTCTTCAGTACCCTTTCATTCCTATTTTAGTAAGTCGGTTCAGTTTCCAATTCATTCTTTGTTCCCTCTCGCTTCTTCCCTAATGTTACTGACACAATACGCTTCATTGTGAGCAGACACGAGCTCTATGATGGTAGCCCCAGGGCACATGGCACAACCCAGTTATTTGTCTAAGAGTGATGACAAACAATACATCGTTCACTCTTCAGGTGCACACTCAACGGCTAGGGTAGCTTTGCACCGTGCTCTAAAATATGGACACAAAAATCAATGCAAACAAATCGTAAAACTTATTTATCGAAAAGAGGGGCTATGAGTGTTTCAAGTATTTTTCTGCAGACACGTTGCCTTTTTGTATTTTGTCCGCTATATATGTGAAATCATTCGGCTTACTTGAACTATCTCGGTTTTCTTGCATTATCTCGGTTGTCTTGCATTAATCTATCTGTGATTTGGACAGCTGTCGCCCTGGGGAATTGTGTTGCACAGATTGGATCTATCTTTCCATTCTGTAGATGAGGACACTTATTTTGACTTTGAAATTGTCCTTTCATTTACTCATGAGAAATCATAACGTGATGCGCATATGTTTGCGTGTACCGAAGGAAGAAAAACAGATTTGAAATTTGAAAATACTATTAAAGTAAATTTTTAAATTTGAATATAACCTAAATGCACTACAAAAATGTAGCAATAACATAACTAAACAAGGATGTCGTCTCATTCACTGCTCAAAAAGAAAAAGACACTGAAGTACGAGAAATTAATGGAAATGCACTTCTCCATAATTTTGTAACATACAGGTAATTAAAGATAGATACCGTCTTTTATGTTGTATTATTCCTTACCGTCATAGCTACTACAGTAAAACAAACCTCAACGTGTAAGTCTTCAGATTATATAAAAGTAACGTTATATATACTATATATATATATATATATATATATATATATATATATATACCTATATATATATATATATATATATATATATATATATATATATATATATATATATATATATATAGTATGTACGCTGTATCAATGACATACCACGTGATGTATAAATTTGTCATTAAAAGGAAACGAAGCTTGCTGAGTTTCCTTTTAATGAAAAATTTATACAACGAGTGGTATATCATTGATACAGCGTACATACTGTACATATATTTTATTTATATCACATACAAATACATATATTTGCCCTTTGAACGGAGTTCAGATTTACTACAAGCAGCTGTGTATTGACCTAGTGAATGAACTCCTCATATCCCCGAGTGGGTCCGCTACAAAATGTAGTTCTATGCATTTAATGGCTATTTACAATCACCTCTGCATATTGAAAAGTTGATTGTTTTCTTTTCTTGGTTTCTATTTTTCTCCACATTGATTATATCAATATAATATACACTTATGATTTAAACATGAAAGATGGTTTTAATGATAAAAGTACAGTAGAGCACTATTTACACTGGGATAACTACGTCATTCACATGAACTCCATTCACATACAGGCGCATGAAAATTAATGTGGAATAGAAACTAAGCCAACTGACGAACCAACAAGAGGCAATTAAAATATTTTAAAATATTTACAGTTGATCTAAGTCATTATTCTGCTTTAGCAACAGTACAACCGACCATAACTTCTCTCTCTCTCTCTCTCTCTCTCTCTCTCTCTCTCTCTCTCTCTCTCTCTCTCTCTCTCTCTCTCTCTCTGGTCGGTTTGACTTAACTTTTACCATCATTCATAAGTCCAGAGATATCGTGGGATGACACAAAATAGAATCTTCCACGTTCGTCAATTTATAGATTTTAGCCCGTATCTTGCTACTATGGTCAAGAGAGAGAGAGAGAGAGAGAGAGAGAGGCAGGCCTTTGGACATTTTCATATTTAGATAATAATAATCGATTTTTTAGAACATTATGGTATGTTTAAGAAAAAACAAACAAAAAAAGAACATAACATTAAATATATCACAGTATGTGTACCACGTAACCGAGGAATTTACTGGTTTGCAACATTGTATCATTGATAAACACTGAAGATAAATCCAAGGGAAAGTGCACACGTATCGTTAGGACGAATCATATTCTTATAGGTTACTTGGTGTAATTTTTTCTATTTCAAGGTTTTAATCCAGCCCAAATTCCTTTTCTCCCTCACTCCACATTTCTGCGCAGTTTGTCCGTTATGCATGAGAGGGGAGGGGAGAACAGAAAGCAGAAAGGATTGTGATGAAAATGTGTACCATATTGAATTAATTTATAAACGGGGATTATTAATACTTTTCATCGTTATTTTTCATACGTCACTAGTGGCTAATGTGTGAAAATTGATCATTGATATAGAATCAACTGTAGACGCTCGCGAGAATGTTTATGCATGCGTATTATTGCGCCATGGGCGGATCACAATTTGATATACCAATAGTATTGGTATATCAAATTGCTTTATACCAACACTTTAAATGCATGTTATTTTTTAATGTATGTGGTATATATACATATATATCTGTGTGTGAGTGTGTGTGTGTGTGTGTGTGTGTGTGTGTGTGTGTGTGTGCATGTGTATATATATATATATATATATATATATATATATATATATATATATATATATGGCCGTTAAAACGTTTATTTCCAGGTAGAAGAGTCAGTGTCCAGATATACATCTCCCAAAATGCAAATCTTCGACAAGATATTATTGACAGTCTATGTAAACTGTTACGGAGAGGTATGTCCAAAAAATATGGAGATGGAGTGACGTTACAAATACATACCTGCAAAACCCCCATCGATATTAATTCTACGATGCCTCTGATTATCTTGTGTCCTTCTTGGTGCCAGCGTCTCCGAGGCTCTCAGTGAAGTTCAACGTACGTCTTTTATATTCACGTAATTTGTTAAACTTTAATACATCTGCATATTGTTAAGTATAGATTTTTTTCTTTAAGCAGAACGTTCATTTACTGGCAATCCAAAATATTTTCAACCCACACTTATCATGTACATCCACCGTCGTGACTGAGTTTAGTATAGAACATTTTCCGCCCTTTCAAGACAGGAAAGAAACCCCAAACAAAACAGAACTGCGTCATTTTGTACTTTTTTGATGTCATATTAAGTGATGGATTAGGCAAGATCAGATTTACTCCAAGGTAGATATGACTGGATAGCCAAACTATTTGTATCCGTGCTAGTTGTTCTTACTTCATCTGCATATGCATAATCAGATATATGCATATTTTAGGAGTAACTGAACGCCAGCACACTACTGGCTACATGGTAAGGGTTAAAATAGTTCCGTTCTATAAATGTAAATATAAATATTGGAGAAAAAGAAACTGTAGAAAGAGAAACACTTTCAAAATAAATGTTAACCTGCAAAGATGTTAATATTTTCTTTATAAGTTATAAGATAAAGGTAACAGATATATAATCCTTAAATTATAGAGTCAACATTTGTGCTAGCACTTGACAGTAAAGGTAATCAGACATTCCACACTGGACTAGAACTGATATACATCAACAACTGGTTGATGATATACATTAACTAAGGTTTAAGTTCCGTGGGTAAAATACTCTCAGGCTAGTCTTGTCTCATCTTACTAACTTTACTGAATAAATTGTGAAGAACGCCTTCTGGAGGTATTCTTCAATAACAAATATCATTACACCATCTATGATGACTTGACAAAAACAGAAAGCTGTTTTTCAGAAACTACATTTTGAATTTTAAATGGAAATTTAATGTTTTATTTCTCTTTATTGCATGCAGTGAGAAAGCAAATGTGATATTTTAATCATTTGCTAAAGTAGCAGAGCTTTTGTGCCATTAGCTCTTGCTTTATTGTATCGAATTATGCCATATAATCTTGTTATATTATTACAGTTTTGACTCCTAATTCTATTCTTTTAGCCTTTAGCCTTCAAGTTTCACAATTTACCACTTATACTATACGAAACAAAATAGGAATCCTATGGTTGAAAAGTGTACTGTGGATCATAATTTAAGCACTATTCCACAGGGCTATAGTCACCATTTAATTATCTCAAAAAACAAAATGATAATTTAAGCTTAAGCTTAGGAAATTTAGATCTATTATATAAATTAAAGTTTCTTGTGATTATTATATAATATCACCATGAATTTATATGACTTGATTATCTCAGTTACAAATTTTATAAATGTATCCTTTGCAATTGCAATATTATAGAGTATAGGACTGGTCTTAAATTCCTGTTACATGATTAAGAGTTCCCTATAGATAATATGTTGCTCACATTTACTTTTATTCCCGCTCTTAAATATTATTCTCTTTTGAAATTGCCCAGCCTCAGAACGTTTCAAATTCTATCTATAAAGTATATTTGTTCATAGCTAAGTGTCAACAAGAACAACTTGTAAGAGATTTTATAACCTTAACAGTTTTAAGTTTTTAGCTGGTAATAGACTATAAAATTATAAGTTCTATTTTTTGAAATTCACATCTAATTATTTTATTTGGAAATGGGAGTATTTGGGATTTGGGATGCTGTTCATTTAAAAACATGATTATTTTATGCTACAGACTCGCTTATTGATGCGCGCGAATGGAACGCCAATTATTAAAATTCTCTTCAGATTTGTGCATCAAACAAATGTTATCGCATATGGTAGAAAAGAAAAGAATCTTGACAATATATATATATATATATATATATATATATATATATATATATATATATATATATATATATATATATATATATATATATATATGGCCAAAAAAGAGAACTCTAAACTTTGGTGAATATGATCTTTTCCGGTTATTCAGCAAGCATTAGCAATGATATTGAACACTGCAATTATGCTTGAGTTGGATTTCCCGAACGTGCTTATACTCTTAAGCTAACACCATCCATCCATCCAGTTATTTATTTACCTATCTAACATTACGTGATACATTTGGCTATGAAGTCTTAGCCGCAAACAAATGTTAACTGTAGACATCGGAATTAATGATAGATCAACGAGTTGCACACAGACTAATACCGTCTAACTTCACAAACGTACAGCTGCTTTGGCAGAAACGATGTTTCACGATGAAAATAAATCTTTCAGCTGATACATTTATCTCGAAAACTTTCCTTTCATGAATGCAGGAACTTGGACATGTTAAATTATTCGATATCCAAAAACGTTGATTTTCTCCCCGAGTTAGAAGAATCCACGTTCCGCACAGGGATTGACAAAAAACAAAATAATACAAAAGAAAATAAAAAACAAAAACAACACCAAAAAACCCCAAAAACAAAAAGGACAAAAAACAAAACAAAACAAGAAACAACTTATTACATAACTTATGTCCATGATTGTGGGTTGACTTTAAGAAAATATTTGTATAAATATTTCCATGGCCTTTTGACCTTAGATGGTTATTGCAAGAGACATGTGTTATGAATTTGATGGGAAAATGACCCACATCCTGGTCATCTCATTGTGTCTTTTGCTATATAAAGGTTGTGATCAGCAACATTATTTATTGCCAGCTTAACATCCGTCGAGCGGAAGATATAATTTGAGAGTAATTACATTATAATTAAAAAGTGCTCATTAACATTTTGGCCTTGATCACTATTTTAGAATTATTGTGAATTCATTCAAGGACATTCTGGATTATATCATTGCGATACATCAAGTCTGTGGATACATTTGCTCATTCACGGCTACTGGCACATCAGCACATTCAATACTTGAATTCATTTGGAACAGTCTATACCTTTGGACATGTGATTAAACCTTTAAGACTATTTGGGATTTAATTCGCAATAATGTAAGTTCCTTTTAACTTTTCACTTTGTATTCTTGTGAAATAAATGTTTTTTGAATTTTACTAAACTTGTTTGATTTGCTTTTGCTGTTATTTAGTTTAAGACCATAGAGTCGTAACATGTGCAGGTTCAAAAAGGCTCAACTTTTTACCAACGGCGACAATTATAGATACTTTGAATGAATATTTAACAGCTTTTGAAAGTGTTTATTTGTAAAATTTCATTTCACCTATTTGGAAATTTAGAAACGGAATGATCAGCCTCTTTAATTCAAATTCAAAACACAAATCTAGTTGTCAGCTTGTTTCTGTACCAGATTATGTTGAGAACTGTATTTCTGAAAATTGAAACAAAAGCATACCTAAAGTTTTATTCAGAATTCAAACCGAGATCAGTGTATTGTTTATAGCGGCACCACGGTCAATTGTTCCTGAATATTATTAACCTCTTTCAAAACCATTTGATCATGATACAACATTGCAAGTCAGAAGTGAACTTGGAACATTACGTGAATTTGTATTGTTTGAACAAAGGAAATTCGACTATTTAATTTCGGAATAATTCAGAGGAAGGAATTTTTATTTCCTTTCTAAAATTCACTAACCTGGGGAAAACTGGACTACAGCAAGGGAAGTTCCTCCCGGTAGGCCCATTGTTTCTGATTGTTCAAGTGATGTGGCAACTGTTGCCGAATGGATAGATTGTTATTTAAATCTTTCAATGAGAAACAGTTTTTATATGTTAACGATACAAATGAGTCTCTGAAACACATGAATAAATTAAATCTCCTGAAAATGTGTACTGGTAAGAGCAGACATTGATAGCCATTCTATTGACAAGTAGCATAATCATGGTTTTGGCTGCTTGCAGAGAGGTAATGCTTGAAATCCGGCTCCAAATAGACCGATCGATGAAATGTTAAAGTTAGTGAAAATTTCTCTTGAAAGTAACAATTTTATGTTGAATGAAAAAATGCATTTCTTCAAAAGAGGGTACTACTACAGGATGAGGTTTTGCTCCATTATATGCAAACATTTATGTAGTTTGTACCGAATGAGACTTGATATATAGGGGCATCCTATCTTATACGCAATAAAACACATTCTAGGTCTAACAGGAAATTAACATTATGCCGACATGATAAAGCGCAGAATAATAAAACTTATTGTCTAAACATTGGTTCATAGGTTTTTCACAGGCCGAGTGTCTGGTAAGATATGGGAACAACGTAACATAATGTCTGTTTTGGCGGGAACTATTAAGACTATGGAAATTAAAGATTAGCAGCATGTTTTGTTTCGGTGAGTATCAAGTCTGAAAATGTGCCATTGGTCAGATTTTGGAAGACTAGAGTTATTTTCTTACATTTTTCAAGCATACTTTATTAGGGCTCCAAGGTGACGTTAATCACGCAAATACAGACACTATTGGCTGCATGCGGTGTATGACTCTGATCCTTGCAATCTAGCATTATAGAATTGTGTAGATGCTGCTTTTGTTATTTGGAGTTTACACCTTTATTAAGCGCATCATAGGCCATTCATGGTGTCCAGTGCAGCTGGTAAAGAAGAACCCAGGAAAACTCCCGGTAAAACCACCGACCCACGGGAAGCCACTGGCAAGTTTTCTCACGTACCCACATTAGCCATGCCCGAAACTCGCACCCACGCGGACAGAGGTGAAATGGCACTGATTAATAAAGGCGAGTGCTTTAGACCACTAGGCCACCCGGGGCTCCATAGGAATCAAAATATTCCATTTTTCTCAGGATTGATACATGTTTTTGTACATTGAACATATTCACTTTCCCAGTTGGGTAAGTTGAGACCAATGCCTCCTTTCTGCCCAATACAAAACGATAAACGCATATAAAGGTAATCTAACCATTAAGAACCAAATGCATTCATTAACAAAAATGAAACTTTTCTCCAGATTTATGGTATACAGATTGGTTTGTGAGTGTGCGGATAAAATCCGTACAAACGGGTTCAGTTTCTATAATAGATCTGCAAGGTCATACCGTATCTCTGATATCGCAGGGTACAACATCATTCTGGTCATAGGGTACTGCATAACACTTGACTTGTTTCGCTTTTGGTAAATCCATTATAAATGTTTTCTGTGTGTAATTTATCTTCCTCGGACAACATCTCAACTTACCATGACCTTTCTATCTTGATACAGATTTATACTAGAGATCGGTGTACCCGTCAGGTTGTATGACGTGATTGGGAAGTAGCACATGAATGAACTGAGTGGTCACTATAACCTTTCTGCCAAGTGTAGATCTAATATTCTCACAAAACTCATCTCTCTCTCTCTCTCTCTCTCTCTCTCTCTC
>JAECUM010035103.1:0-10265 GCA_016617855.1 Megalonaias nervosa
TCAGTTTCAAGCGAGAAATGTTGCCCCAGCAATTAATGATTTTATTCTTTCAAACTGTGTGGTCCAATCAAAAAACAGAACTAGGCGGGGAGTTAAAATTAATGATTCTGCGCACACACGGTGTAGATAACTAAAGTGGTTCCAAACGAGCAATCTGTTAAGAAAAGTAATGTAAAGACCTTGTAACAGCAGCCAAATCTGATTTATTTCCGTACTTTTATCAACTGGAACTTCGGTTCAGAGAATAACACATTTGGTGTGCTCTGATTTGTTGCTGAAAGATCCATTTTATGTGAAATAATTTAAGGTATGATTACATTTTAGTAGACTTATGAGCAAATGACATCCGATCCAAAAGCATTTTATTTCATTTATTTATTTTTCTCCCGGAAAATGATCAAAGGCACGCGTTCTAGTGAGGAATTTTCGATATGATATATTTTTATAAGGCACCACAGGATTACCTATTAGTAATTTCTACCTATGTATTTTTTGAGACAGCTGTTATGTATAAAATTTAGGTTCGTATAAGAAAATGCGGTAGGTAAACTGACAGCACTGCAAACTCCAGTAATATCTGCGTCTTGCTTTTTCAAAGAATGCTTTCGTATGGAAAGGGGTTTTTAAAGAGATTTTTTTTACACATAAAACGCACGCTCTTAGATGCAATGGTATAAATCACTTTGATATTTGGTTTACATATCTAAATTTTCCAGATTTGCTGAAACACAATTTACCTTCAAACTTTAAACATGCGTTTTATATTATCATCAAGAATATCATGTTTGTGATATACATGATAAGAACAACGCGTGCGTATCTAGGATATGAAATACATATATACAAGAGCCATATATATATATGGTTGAGACATAATACATTTAAAGGTTTAATTCATGTAGAAACAGCCATGTAGAGTTTTGCAAACACAACGGTTTTTGTGTTTTAATTGTTTGTTTTGTCTATGGTTTGTATATGCCTTTGAAAAAGAATCATTAAGAGTCGAAAGCGCTCAGGCTAATTAGATACTATTTTTGCACTGTTCGTCGTCAGTTTATTGCATTTATCTCAATCAGTCCCTGACACACGTGATCTCTTGCTGGATCCAGTGCGCTTGAAAGGGCTGTTATTCGCCATATGATTTGTATTCTTTATATATATATATATATATATATATAGAGAGAGAGAGAGAGAGAGAGAGAGAGAGAGAGAGAGAGAGAGAGAGAGAGAGAGAGAGAGAGAGAGATCTTTGACAATTATCATGATCTCTCATTATGTATGTCCAGATTAATATAGTCCATTATTTCAATGCTCGAAATATACGTTATGCTGTTTTGTTGTTGACAGTTTATCTTAATATTTTATTATTATTATTATTATTATTATTATTATTATTATTATTATTATTATTATTATTATTATATCCTAGAATTATTATCTTTCGTGTTCGTACCATATTATTTTCATGCATGTCTGTAATTCGGGCCGGTGTTCTACGATACAAGAAATGATGATGATGACGACAACGATGACTATGATAGTGATTATTAATATTATTATTATTATTATTATTATTATTAATATTATTATTATTAGTAGTAGTAGTAGTAGCAGTAGCAGTAGTAGCAGCAGCAGCAACAACAGCATTAGTAGTAGTAGTAGTATCATCATCTTTTCACAATCAGTAAACCATCGTTATTATTATTATTATTATTATTATTATTATTATTATTATTATTATTATTATTATTATTATTATTATTATTATTATTATCATCAGTTTCACAATCAGATAAACCGTCCTTATCGCCATATAAGTCATCATGTATCAATATTTAATCGTCACTTTTCATTCGATACATTCTTTAAGATTCTGTTTGTATATAGTTCCCTCTATACGTTACTTTCTAAATACAGCAATTAGCTAAATTGTTTCTATTACCCATATGCAGCCATTAGGTGTCGCTAGTCCAAGTAAGGATAGTCACTCTGTTTCAAACTGTCGTTTTGCAAGTATTTGCTTTCGACTGTAGCAATATTTTACAAAATTTTAGTAAGGTCTGGATACATTACTGAGTGCAATGTACGACTTTGACCATTTCCCTAGCTACATGTTAAAATATACCTGGGTGGTTACTGTTCATGATTTCTAGAGAGACTAAAATTTCTGTGTATTGTACAGATACTTTCTGAAGGTCGTCTGGAAACAGATTTAATAAAATTTATATGCATTTCTCAACATAGTTAACTTGGATAACCAAGTTACTTCACCTGATTTTTCATGAATGCTAAACTGTACTCTATATTTATGAAATACAACAGGATTTCTGCAGTTCTACCTTAATGCACTTATCTGACTAAATCTGTTTACAATTATTCATAAGTAGCAATCACTAGGAGCGGGGGAAAAGGGGACTGGGTTGGTTTCGGTGAGGGCAATTGCCCCAGGGCGCCATGCACAGGGTGCGCCAACAAGAGCACTTTTATGGATGAACTTATCAAAGTATATCATCTTCATCTTTGTGTAACGGGGTCAATTCTTCACAAAACTTTATTTAGGAGAGGGGAGGGGAAGGTTGAATGGTGTTTGGCACTGACATTAAAACTGTTTTCTATAGCAAAGTAGGGGCACTAAAGAACATTGCCCTCGGGCGCTCCCCAACTCTGCCATTCGTAGCGATCGTCAAATAATGCACATCCTGTGCTTGAACTAGTTAAAGATATGTTCCTTCACTCATACAACCGAGTACCAATAAATGAATAATGTCTATTCCTTAACACAGACAATGAGCCCTTGTCTAGGTCTATTTCTTCACAGTCTATACGCCCTTGTATAGGTCTATTTCTTCACAGTCTATACGCCCCTGTATAGGTCTATTTCTTCACAGTCTATACGCCCTTGTAAAGGTCTATTTCTTCACACAGTCTATACGCCCTTGTATAGGTCTATTTCTTCACAGTCTATACGCCCTTGTATAGGTCTATTTCTTCACAGTCTATACGCCCTTGTAAAGGTCTATTTCTTCACAGTCTATACGCCCTTGTATAGGTCTATTTCTTCACAGTCTATACGCCCTTGTATAGGTCTATTTCTTCACAGTCTATACGCCCTTGTAAAGGTCTATTTCTTCACAGTCTATACGCCCTTGTATAGGTCTATTTCTTCACAGTCTATACGCTCTTGTATAGGTCTATTTCTTCACAGTCTATACGCCCTTGTCTAGGTCTATTTCTTCACAGTCTATACGCCCTTGTATAGGTCTATTTCTTCACAGTCTATACGCCCTTGTATAGGTCTATTTCTTCACACAGTCTATACGCCCTTGTATAGGTCTATTTCTTCACAGTCTATACGCCCTTGTATAGGTCTATTTCTTCACAGTCTATTCGTCCTTGTCTAGGTCTATTTCTTCACAGTCTTTACGCCCTTGTATAGATCTATTTCTTCAGTCTATTCGTTCTTGTATAGGTCTATTTCTTCACATTCAATAAACCATTGTACAGATCTATTTCTTCACACAGTCTATACGCCCTTGTATACGTCCATTTCTTCACATAGTCAATACGCCCTTGCATGTGTCTATTTCTTCACATAGTCAATACGCCCTTGCATGTGTCTATTTCTTCACATAGTCAATACGCCCTTGCTTGCGCCTATTTCTTCCCTATTTTTTATTCCTTACATTATTACTACAACGTTATGCTTCTCCTACATAAGTTCATCTGCGAGTCTTCCATTTCCCCCACACGTTGTTAGTTTTAGCTCATACTCAAATTACATATTATTAATTACAGTATGGACACGATACTAATTAACGCATGGAAATGCATTAGATCATATCTACTATGCGTGTACAGTAACTTTGTCTTTCTACGTTAATTAAAGCTGCTTGAAAAGTTTCTTCCGTAGCCCTCATGTACAATCAAGTTTACACAGCCTCCATACTTCGTATGTTAGTTAATTCAAATGCACTGTGTACATTGTTTGCATTATGGATCATGAACACATTTATTATTTACTTTCTCCTACTCTAATTATTAGGCTAATTTTTTGCCTCTATTTTAACTGCAGGGGCAAGAAGAGTTACATGTTGACTGACAAGGAAAAAAACAATAAACTAATTTGAGGCAGGATTATACAATCTTTGGAATTTAATGTAATAGTTGTGGAAGAAATCATTATCACAGATAATGAAACTGGCGTCATTTAATCTAAGCTTTCGATTAGTTTGAAAGTCTGAAGTTAAAGACATGAAATATTTTAAATTAAGACCTTGGTTCTATTTTATCCACCAAACGCACGTTGAAAAGGAGGGAACGTCTGTGTTTAAAAAATCACCAAAACACCTTATGGGATATAAAATTCTATTTAAAAACAAAAGGGTAGTCAGGAAAGTCATGACTGGTTAATCTGGAAGCATTTATTTCTTGAGAGAGAAAAACTCCAGGCTCGATAACCACGTTAATACTGACATCCCCTTTCCCCTCCTTGGAACTGATTGTACTAATATCGTGAGTGAATACCATCATTGTTCAAAACTACCAATGCGTCTTTTCTTCATTGATCCAACGCCTGACTCAAGTCGAGAAATGACGGATTTAGAAAAGAGGATGCAGTACTACTTTCTTTTATCTAGAATATTTTGTTTTACATCATTACAAAATTACTTACCTTCCAATGCTCTTTCAAACAGGCGATTTCCTGGATGTCTTTGTTATTTATGTTGCTTTGAATTTGACGATAAAATTGTTGTAAATTGCCATTTTTGTGATTTGCTTTTAGGGACTAAATATTTACTTCATCTAAGCACGTTAATGTTTATTAAGTTGTCTAAGACTGACTTTTACAAAATCAAAGACGATATTATTCGAGAATGATTGGAACGATAATGTTCAAGTTAACTGAATGTTTTCACTGACTATTATTAAGGATTTTAACCTTGGATATTGTTTGCTAATCGACAACCCTAACAAAATATTTTTTCTGAGCCTCACAACCCCGTTTTGCCACATTTGATAAGTTTTGACACCCTCCATAAAACAAGAAATCAGCTAATATCATCGTTGAGAATACCGTCTTAGTACACGCCTATATCAATTCTTTTAAAATGTATTTTTGTTATTATATCATTAACCATTAGAAAACGGCCTGAAAATGACAGCAATCAATCGAAACAATTAATCGTATTCTCTAATTCATTTTGAAGCCATGTTGCCACCTTTCAGGTCACTTTAAAACTAAAGATTTCAATCAGTAGAAATCAGCTAATAACTGAAAAATAATGCGATCATGTAAAGTACAACAGCTTACAACACTTTTGATATTTTCACAACTCCTGGAGCGATACCGATTTCATATGTTGTCTTGATTTCTTTTTCAGTTAAACTTAGCCATTTTCTCTTTGTGTTCTCAAATTGCAATACATGTTCAATTTCTTCTTGTTTTCTTCAGGTTAATTACCAGTGGAGTTAGTACTACCTTCCTCCGTAAATGTCAATGCTTTGTCCAGTTGTCCATGCCTTAATACACGTTATCTGACATGTGGCATTTATCCAGTGTTAGCTATTTATGCACGGCCTTCAGGAATATGAAATAATATTTTCGACTTTGATCTATGTTTATTGGGTTGAACATCTGAGTGATGGCTGTGTCAACTGTTCTGCCAAAATGTAGGACAAAGGAGGTGTAAGTGTGTTTTATACATTTTTAAAGTCTAATGTCCATTATTTATTTCTTACAAACAAATATGAATTTCTCTTTCTTATGCAAATACATTGAGTTTGTATTTACTATTTTTCCATATTTTTTCCTACTGTTAATATTTACATGTAATACTGTCATGATTTATCACTCTAGTCGTTTAATTTCCCACACAATTATACATTTATAACTTCGTTCATTTGGCACACTCTTGACATCTCCGTATAATGTATTACATGTTTTCCACTTCTACTTCTCTTTGTTGTGTGTGTATTTATAGTGTAATTGACCTGATTTAATTACATTTTATTGTATTTCTTTGTTACAGAAGGTTTTGACATTGTACATAGTAGAAATTATGTGCAGAAAAAAGATTTTTTAATTGATTAAGCAATTTCGCGATGTATCTTCTTCCAACGATATGTAATAAATGTCATCTTTATTGCATCAAACTTTAAGCAATTTCCTATAGAAGAAATTATTACTGAGGGGAAGTAATCAGTGTTTTTAAATCTAGTTTGAATCAATGTAATATTTTCATCGTTATCTCTTTTCATTTCTCCAGGAATGTCATTTATTATCTTGCTATTTTCTACACAGTGGTCATCTTATCACACGTTTTACAGTAGTCATTTTATCACGCTTTTCATATTATTTACATATGATTTATTGGAATGGTCTTGTGTTTTTGTTTTCTTTTCTTCCCTATGGCTTAGTGATTAACACAAACTCGCGTTCAGTTCTTGTCCTAACTCCTTCATGCTCTAATGTACTGTTTTACTCCATTTTCTAGAACCTCGTCACCTTTCAAAACTCCAACTTTTCATGCTTCTTAATACTATGTTTTGTGCACTTTTCTTCCATGGTCCTCCAGGAGATGTCATCTTTGATTGAGAGATGAGGTGGTTGTGACACAACATTCGTTTCATGGCATAATGTTTTCAGCTGGTTAAATATATATACATATGCTTGACCTGATTTTGTATGCAATATGAGCATGGTACTTTTTGTATGTAGTATGAGCATGGTACGTTTTTCAAGCAATATAAGTATAATACAGGTGTTCAGTTTAGCTTATTAAACAAATTAGCAAATGATAGAAACGGAACTATTTGAATTCCAAATGGGTTATATGTTGAGGATATAATTGATGGAAAGAGACATAACATTGACATGTAGGAAAATGAGATGTAAAGTCCGGATAAGACAAGAAAAAAGTGAACGATCTCTCAATATGGAACAAGGAGAAAAACGAGGCTGGATGGAAATAAAATGTTATAAAATTAGACATCGGAGAGAAATGACATGGATTGTTCAAGACTGGTGAGTATTATTCTATATGCTTGCTACAGGAATTCGTAGGTAAAAAGATAAGTAATAGGCAAGTGACGAAAGATATTTAATTTGCATCAATTCAGTCAATATGAGTATGATTTTGTTATTCAAGGTGGGTTATACAAATAGAAGAATAAAAAAAAAAAAAAATCACATAACTGAAAAGAGGACATGCACAAATCACAGACCTGAACAGAAGAAATGTACAACTCAGAGAGCTGTATAGAAGATATGCATAACACAGAGAACTGAACACAAGACATTCACTACTCAAAGGACTGATCCGAAAATATGTACATCACGTAAATCTCAACAGAAGACATGAACTACTGAAACATCTGAACCGGAGACATGCACAAGTCACAGCTGTTTGGGAAAGAAACTGGACAGAGTGTCAGGTGAAGGATTTTAAATCTGATTGATTTTGGTATGATCGGTATTGTTTGACAATCCTTTTTCTGTCTAGCTGTTTCTTCATAGTTCTGGCAGAATTTCTGTTATTATCTGTAGCTTTAAGTTTTGCAGGAGATGGGAAACAGCCAATATGACTTGGGGGTCTTTAACTCCATTATCTTTCCGGCAGCTGCAATATTGAAAAAGAGGAAACTGCACGTTCAGATATGCGCATACAATTCGCTGCTTGACTTTACCATTCGCAACTTCAACAACCCATGGATGAAGAGGCATGTCATGGAACGTCTTTGAACAGCTTACATCAAAAAAAGTTAAATTCGTTAATCAGTCAATTATTTAAACGTGTGTGTTCCAGCTTTATGTGTATGTATCACATAAGAACTGCACTGATCAGGAAAAATAAAACTCCGAAGTCTAAGGGTTGAGACACTTTATTTGCAGAGAATCATATTCATGTGAACGCAAAATGACTGAACTTCACTAAATCACTCAATACTATGACTAGTTATATAATTGTCATTTGCTAATTCATTATTATTATTATTATTATTATTATTAGTAGTAGTAGTAGTAGTAGTAGTAGTAGTGGTAGTGGTAGTAGTAGTAATAGCAGTGTTACGAGTCTATGCTCTTCAAATAAGTAACAGAAAAGAGTGAAGACAACAAGCTTTGTCAAATTTAACAAATAATTTATTTCCCTAGAATACAAAGTGAAAAATAAGAAAAAAGAGCTTACGGTATTGCGAATTAAATCCAAATATAATCCAAGAATTAAAGACACAAGTCCTAGGAATAAAATGTCTTGAATAAAACTCAGTTCAAGTTCCGAAGAGATTTAAAATTGAAGGCGATGACGTGTCTGTTATGGCCTGCGTCGTACTGATATGTCAACAGTCTCGTGTTGAATCACAGAAATATTATTGCAGGTTTGAATTCAGTACAAATTCCAATGAATGTCTTTATCCAATAATTTTGTCAGAGCACTTTTGTATTTCCAGAGAAAATAATCACTCGAAATCAATAATTTGAAGAAAAAAAATAAAATTCAGCCCAAATTGGTCACAACATAACACAACTTAAAGTGCCAGATGTTAAAGCAAAAGTGGTAAAATTCTGACAGTCACAAGATAATATAGGTCTCTGTTTGACCTCATGTCACAAATTAGTCTTTCCTAAGAACAACCATTACCTAATGGAAAAGAACGTTCTAGCATGATTTAATGAGCCTTGTTTATTTAAAACATAATACCCTATAAAATTCACTTTGGAATCCCCAAAACCGTGACCCAAATCAACATGTTTTCCTGCATAATAATTTGGTCAATGAACTCATACCCATAGAGGATAATGAAGCTATTGTTAGTTGTTTACATCAATCAAACAAAAACCAAATAAAAAAAGTCAATCAGGCCAAACAGAACTGAACTCAGTTTTGGAAAAGGTCAAGTCTAGTAAACAATGTTACATTACAATAACATTTAATGGAATAAAATTTTTTTTTAAAACTAACAGACAAACAATTAAGTTAAATATACATAGCACTTCCCCTCACAAAGATAGTAGTAACATAACAGTAGTAGTAGAGTAGTACGCATTAATTGTAGCCGCAGAATATCCATAATGCATTGTTGTATATGTTGAATTTGTTCCTTGGTATATTTAAGTGGTATCTAGGCAGTAAATATGATAGCGATTTGGAAGGTGTATTAATATTATGTTAGTGGTTTAACTTTCTGAGACAATTTCCTCGTTTATGTTTGCAGTGTTCTACATTTGATGCATTTCTGATGTATTTGAAGTGTAATAAACTACCAAACACCTTACAATGGAATAACTTCTCTCTCTCTCTCTCTCTCTCTCTCTCTCTCTCTCTCTCTCTCTCTCTCTCTCTCTCTCTCTCGCTCTCTCTCTCTCTCTTAAAAACACACACAAAGAACAACAATAAATCAATTTCGTGTACATAGGAACGAAATAGAATATAAGTTTGTTACTTGTCGAAAGTTGGGTACCGAGCAAAATTACATACAACTTGGCGATTGTTAAATGTAGATCAGCTGAACAGGAACTGACTGTAGTGATAAAGACCTTTAAATTATTTAAGATCGTCCAGAGTGTAAGGGCTGGGGGTAAATAACGATATTTGGATATGACAAACTAGGTAACGAATTTTACTCTTTCAAGACAGATTTCAAATCGCATTTCAGTCATTCGTATGGATCATTGCTTTTGATCAATCCTAGTTTGCCATTATAGCGTTTCCTTTCCTCAGGACCGAGTGTTTCGAGACATACAACCTTCGCATCTTTCTCAACCATTACGTGTCCTACCACCGTTGGAAGTACTTCCAAGATGGCCACCGGATGTGATACATACACACATACACAGAAACTGGATGCATGATCTGGACTGTAGTCATTGCTCTGAGATTATCTCATGCGAGCGAATTTCCATGGAAAGAAACGTAAGTTGAAAATATATGCTCCTACTGGAGCATATATCCATCCAATAAGCAAGTTATATAAATGCTCTTCAGCACGCAAACGATAAGGGAAAAGGCATATTGGAAGAAAAATATCATTAAAAATGGATTGAAATTTTCAAGAATTTATACGATAGATGTATGTTGCCAACACTTCATTCTACCTTCGAAGATGACAGAGAAAATTATACGTCCAAAGTATGCTATAGTAGAACAGTCTTCACTTACAATTCTCTCCCTGTCTGATTGGCTCTTTGCCTTATTTGCCACATTACATACATTCATACATACATACAGACATACATACATACATACATACATACATATATATATATA
>JAECUM010035104.1:0-11568 GCA_016617855.1 Megalonaias nervosa
CACACACATACATACATACATACATACATACATACATACATACACGATGCATAGGTTTTTTTAAAGTGTAAAATACATGTTTCAATGCGAGTGGCGATATTTTTGAGTGTAAAAAATAATGCCTATAAACATGCATGGGTTTTGAATTGTAAATTAGATCTGTTCGATTGTTTGTGAATATTGCTTTTGAGGTGTGAAATACAAATCTTTGAATGTGTTTGATGTATTAATTTTTGAGGTGTAAAATATATGTGTTTTAACATGTGTAATGCGTGTGTTTTGAAAGTGTAAAACAAATGCCTTTGAATGTGTGTGATGTAGAAAGTTTTGAAGTGTAAAATACGTGTGCTGAATGTTGTGATGTATGGGTTTGGAAGTGTAAAATACATGTGTTGAATGTGTGTGATGCATGGCGTTTTGATGTATAAATGTATTTTAGAATGTGTGTGAAAATTCATGAATTTTTGAAGTGTAAATGTTGTGTTGAATGTATGTAATATATGGGTTTTGAAGTGTAAAATGTTTCTTAGAATTTGTGTAATGCATGTATTTTTGAAGTGTAAATGTTGTGTTGAATGTGTGTAATATATGGGTTTTGAAGTGTAAAATGTTTCTTAGAATTTGTGTAATGCATGTATTTTTGAAGTGTAAATGTTGTGTTGAATGTGTGTAATATATGGGTTTTGAAGTGTAAAATGTTTCTTAGAATTTGTGTAATGCATGTATTTTTGAAGTGTAAATGTTGTGTTGAATGTGTGTAATATATGGGTTTTGAAGTGTAAAATGTTTCTTAGAATTTGTGTAATGCATGTATTTTTGAAGTGTAAATGTTGTGTTGAATGTGTGTAATATATGGGTTTTGAAGTGTAAAATGCACCTTAGAATTTGTGTAATGTATGTAATTTTGAAGTGTAAAATACATGTGTTGAATGTGTGTAATGTTATGGGTTTTGAAGTGTAAAATGCGTCTTAGAATTTGTGTAATACATGTATTTTTGGAGTGCAAATGATGTGTTGAATGTGTGTAATACGTGGGTGTTAAAGTGTAAAATGCATCTTAGAATTTGTGTAATGCGTGTATTTTTTGAAGTGTAAAATACATGTATTGAATGTGTGTAATGTACTGGTTTTGAAGTTTGAAATGCGTCTTAGAATGTATGTAGTGCATGTATTTTTTAAGTGTAAAATACATGTGTTGAATGTGTATGATGCATGTCGTTTTGAAGTATAAATGTGTCATAGAATGTGTGTAATAAATGCACTTATTTTTGAAGTGTAAATGTTGTGTTGAAGGTGTGTAATGTATGGGTTTTGAAGTGCAAAATGCATCTTAGAATTTGTGCAATGCGTGTAGTTTTGAAGTGTAAAATACATGTGTTGAATGTGTAATATTTTGTTTTTCAAGTGTAAAATGCGTCTTAGAATGTTTGTAATGCACAGATTATTGAAGTGTGAAAAGTATTTTTCAATGTGTGTCATATATGGAATTTTTCAAGTGCAAAATACATGTGTGTCACTGTGTATTATATATGGGGTTTTGAAGTGTAATCTACACGTGTTTCACTGTGTATGATATATGGGGTTTTGAAGTGTAAGATACGTGTGTTTGAATAAGTGTGAAGTGAATATCTTTAACAGTATTAATATACAGCTTTTGAGTTTTAAAATACACATGTTTGAATATGTTTGATGTACGAACCTTGTAAGTGCAAAATACACGTTTGAATATCTGTTATGTAAGGATTGTTCAAATGCTAAATACATTATCTGAATGTGTGTACTATATCGGTTTTGATATGTAAAATACATATGTTTAAATGTGTGTAAAATTACGAGGTTTTGGAGCGTAAAACATATTATTGTCTGTATTGTATAGCTTTTTGAATTGTGAAATACATGTGTAAATGGGTGTATTATGTGTTTTTGATTTGTAAAATATATGTGTAAATTGGTGTATTATATTTTTTTGATTTGTACAATATATGTGTAAATTGGTGTATTATGTGTTTTTGATTTGTACAATACATGTGTAAATGGGTGTATTATGTGTTTTTGATTTGTACAATATATGACTCTCTATAATATATGGGTTTTGAAGTGAAGAGCAAATCTGTTACAATGTACATGATATATGCATTTTGAAGTGAAGAGCAAATCTGTTACAATGTACATGATATATGCATTTTGAAGTGAAGAGCAAATCTCTTACAATGTGCATGATATATGCATTTTGAAGTGAAGAGCAAATCTGTTACAATGTGAATGATATATGCATTTTGAAGTGAAGAGCAAATCTGTTACAATGTGCATGATATATGCATTTTGAAGTGAAAAGCAAATCTGTTACAATGTGCATGATATATGCATTTTGAAGTGAAGAGCAAATCTGTTACAATGTGCATGATATATACATTTTGAAGTGGAAAGTACATGTACTTGAATGTGTTTGAGACAGAGTTTTTTTCTCAAGTTTAATGTACATGTTTTTTAATTTAGAGAATTTCTGGATATGATTTATCTGGCTCATTTCTTGATATTAAACTCCAAGACTGGATTCATTTCTATTTTGTCTCATTCTGTACCAAACCCCAGACTTGATTCATTCTGTTTTTTCTAACTTGATATAAAACTAACGGCCTGGAAGAGCAATCAGATGGCATTTATGAAGTAACATATCTAATGACAAGTGCAAAAAATTCAACTGAACTTCACAATTATGTGGCAGGGTCATTTTGGTTTCTACCACCAAATCTGTTCCTAAGGTTAGACTATGAAATCTGTACAGATAAAATATCAGCGTGACGTATGATATCTGTGTGTGCCATATTAGTTAATTATTGTTCAAAAATAATCAAGGGCAATTCATTCTTACGGAACCGTTGATGAGGGAAGTCAAAATGCCCAAAATTCTTAAAACAGTGATGATGAAAAACATCAGTTGATAACATGGTCTAAAATTCAAGTCAGCTCATATTCATTTATAAAGGAACACTCCTACCTAATTTAATTTGTCCACAAAAGGCGGTTCTGGCGAACATGTATTAACTGGCTAGCCAGGTAAGGATGACGGAGGGACTGACTGGTGAACTGGAGGAGGGTGTGTTTCCCCAGCTGAATGTGCTGTCTGACGTACCTTTTCTTCGGCAAGTTTCCTCGTTTTATTATCCATCCAGTCAAGTTCATCTAGGATTCCAGTGAAAGCCTGTTGAATGTCGCTAATCATGGCCAAGGCCTAAAAAAATTCAAATTTATAAAGTGCCTGTCTTTCTTTTCTTCCTTAGGATAATTTGCAAACCATTTCACACGCTGTTTCATTTTAAGTGTTATGTATAATTTATATTGTGTACTTTATTTTTGTCGATGTTTGAAAGGATTTGCTTGCCTGAATTTTGCCATGATTCTATAAAGTAAACAAGATATATTTACCAAAACTTGAGTTCAAGGCCTAACCTTTCTTACAAGCTTAGAACGTTCTGCAAGCGAACTTAATTACAATTTGGTGTAATTTTCCATGAGACTAGTGAATTTTACAGAACTCTCTAGTGCTACATTGGTCAAGTGAAACATGTATATAAAGGATCCAGAAAGCTGTTATTCATTCCGGCTTAGGTTCGGAGTTTGCAGTTATGTTCAGATATCATTTGAGAGGAATTGTTTATTTAAATTAAATATTGGAATTACAAAGTGCTCATTGACGTTTTGGACCAAAACCCTACCTTGGGGTTATAGAGTACATATTCAAAAGACATTCCGGACTATATCAATATGATTCACGTGCATGTTCAAGACTCATGGTACATCAACATATCCAAGAGTATTGGAATTCATTCGGAACATCTTATATATTTGAACTTGTGAAAGAACATCTAGGATTATATGGGATTATTATTCGCAATACTATAAGTGTCTTTTGAATTTATGCTTTGTATTCATGGAAATACAATCTTTGTTGATTTTACTAAACTTGTTGATTTCGCTTCTTTCTCTTACATAGTTTAAGACAATAGAGTCGTAGCATTATCTTTTGAGAGCAATACATGGAAATATGTGTCCAATTGAAATGAAACATAAATTTATCTCATCATAGAAACTCCCGAATAGTGTGCTAAAGAACAAAAAGTAAACAATACAATTTTTTTAATAATTCAAAATCATACAAAAATTTCAAAAAGTAACTCCAAACATTGCGAACAGATATAAGGTGTAGGTAAACATGTTTAAATGATGGTGCGTGTAACCATGAAAGTCTCCACCAAATATCTAGTTAATATCACTTATATTGGTATAGTGTTCTGCATCTTCATTGTCTATGCTACCAGATTGTTTTCATGATAAATGCTTATACAGATAAAGAGATGAATGCTGTTATTTAGTTCTTCACAATTCTGAACTGAAATATACTTCTTTTAATAGAGAATAATGTTGAACATAGACAGATGAAGATCACAAGATATTCAAACTGGACAAAATATAGTGGAGATATATGTTTATGTGTGATCTTACGAAAGTGGTCTTTAGATTTTAATGAATATACGTCATCTGAAAAGTATGGTTGTTTTACCCGCAATTTACGTTTACAAACACGTCAAAAGGTACACAAATTAAATTCAGTAAGGTACTTACAGAACTTTTCGCACTCTCATCAAACGTTTCCTCAATGAAAAGTCTTCCCACTGCCTTGCCCATCTCGTCGTTGACATAGTTTGCACAGTCCATCCATCTTGCTTGCGGACTGGTCGTCCCATAAATTACCTGCGATATACAGGAGATAATCAATCGGTCTCGTTTAACCAGACTCACTTGTGACTCTTTGAATTATGCACCATGACAGGTAAGCTTCTATCAATTGGGGTATTCATGACGTCAGATTCATTCGTACGAGGCTGAAGCTATGGTCTTACTTAAAGTGATAAAAAAGTTTACGATGGCAAAAAATAGTCTTGCACCTTGTTACTGACATTTCAAATTTTATTAATCTCAAATAAATGATTTTTTAAAACTAAGTTATGGCTAGTTTTTGTTTTTTCAAGTTAGAGGTCGAATTTCACTCTTTCACTTTTCACATGAGGAAGTAGTCCCGCAAAGAAAATAACTGCGCACTACGTACTGGCAAAAGCGTGGACTTCCACCAAAAAATCATAAATTGTCACTTATGACATGGAAGATGATACGTTAGAATCATACATCTTTTCTAAAAAGAATGATATCGATTTACAATGCGAGGAATGAGATATTCATTGCTCGTAAATAATCTGACACGGAACAAAGCAGACTAGTACAGATAATATAAGCATTTCTCAAGTTAGTTATGTAGAATGGTCATTTATGTATACAAAGCTGTTTTTATCGATCTCTAGATCAAAGAAAACTTCATCTCATATATAGAACTTGACCCTCATTTGGAGTTCATTATCGTAAAACTTAAGGTAAACTTGCCGTAAATTCCATTTCGTTCTATCATTATTAATAGCTAAGTTTAAAATAGGTTTGAACAACGAGTGTACAGTAACGCTGCTTACTACAATGAGTAATTATTACATACCTTGTTGAAATCCGTTATAAGATCTTTGAAGCGCTTCGGCAAATTAGAAGCCATAGTTTGCATTATTCTCCACACCAAGTAGTTAGCTATCGTCCTAAAAGTATAATTGCATACAGTAGTTAACAATCGTTCTGAAAGTGTATTTGCATGCAGTAATTAGCTACCGTCCTGAAAGTCTAATTATAAAAAGTAGTGAGCAATCGTCCTTAAAGTAGAATTGCACGCATTATTTAACAATCGTCCTGAAAATGTAATTACATTAATTACATATAGTAGTTAGCAATCGTCCTGAAAGTGCAATTACATACAGTAGTTATCAATGATCCTGAATTATGATTTCATATAGCTTTTTGCAGTCTTCCTGACATTAGCTAGCAATCGTCCTGAAAGTGTAATTACATATTCAGTAGTTAGTAATAGTTCTGAAAGTGTAGTTACCAACAGTAGTTAGTTATCGTGCTGAATGTGTAATTGGCAAAAGTTTTCAGGTGTAAATATATCATTTGCCCTTAAAGTGTTATCTGACAATCAGCTTTTGATTTACATCATATAAATTACTTTGACACAACTGCAGATGCGTTTTATTTTCTCAACAACAATAATTCTTAATTCAGTTTAGATAAGAGTTTTTTTTTTTTTTAAAAACAAGACATGACATATTAGGTGAAGTAGCGCTATTGCAAATGTCTCTGTAAGAATCCGAAGTCATGAAACGGGTACTTAGTACAATATTAACTGCTATAAAAATACAGCTCTAAACAATCATTGCTTGAATAAATGTCTACCAAGTCCCATTTGATCCACTACTAGTATCAGAAGAAATATATACTAAGCCCCATTTGATCCACTGCTAGTATTAGATCAGTTTTCTTTTTAAATCCAGGATTATGCACAGGGTTGGTTAGTTTCAAGTCTGACTTAAATTTCAACCAATCAGACTGCTCGATTCTAGGCTTAAGTTTACGTCCAGACATGAATTTGGATGGAAAAATACAGGGTAGACGTTTTGAAGGTAAAATGCAGTCCAGAAGTTGTGACAGTAAAATTAAAGACCATAGGGTTTGATGGAATAATGCAGGTCAGAAATTCTGATGGAGAAAACAGACCAGAAATTCTGAAGGAAAAATACAAGCCAGAAGCTCCGATGATAAAATAAATAGCTAGAGGCTCTGATGGTAAAATATAAGCCAGAACTCTAATGGCGAAATACAGGTCATAATTCTGAATGGCAAAATGCAGGTCAGCACTTTGGCTATGAATAGTTCATATATCTTTTCTCATACCAGAAAGGAGACACCTCTAACAAATCTAAATGTGTTACAATTATTTCACAAAATGATTTCTCCAAAATGATCATTTAATCAATGTTATCTATTTATCTTCAAGCATTTTATCTCCCATGAAGTTAAGTGTAACAATATTGGTTCCTCGAACAGTACCTTTTGTCATACTTCTGCAAAACAGCAAACAATTTCTGAAAATATGGAGGCGCTTGAACGACAACAGGTTCACTGGCGTTGATTGGAATGGAGATGTTCGGGAGACTCATCACGCTTTTTATGTAACGCAGCCAGCTGAACTGTAGTTATAGAATTACATGTAAATTCATTGGCGAAAATAAGTTCCAAAACAACAATGTTTTTAATGGTTGGGTATTCATTCTTTTTATCACTCTCAAAGCATACGGTAGTTTAATCTATAACACTGGACAAAAGTACGATCCAAAAGTATTGATAGGTAAACTTTACTCATACGAGAAGATTAAATGTTATGTTGTTATTGTTATTATGGGGTATAGCGCCATTTTTCAGCACAGGACAGGTTATACATGGCGGCCAAAATAACAGGTGGAGGAAGAACCCGTGAAACCCCGGGAAGAACCACGAGAAGCTACTGCCAAGTTTTCTAACGTTGTCACCCTGGCCGAGCCGACACTCGAACCCACGCAGACAGAGGTGAAATGGCAGTGATTTGTAACGGTAAGCGCTTTCGACCACTCGACCACTCGGAAGATTGAAAGAAAGAAGAGAGAAAGAAAGATCGAGCGGTAGAGAACATTTCGATTCTTTTCTTTTGTATACAGCACAGATTCGCTCTTTTAGACCCATACTTCTAAGACGAACTCACTTGCACATATCAACATTGTCTCAGTTATACTTTTCACCACTTGTTCGTTGAGGGGTCCGTATTTTTGTTCTGAAACTAGCAATTTTACGATCTATTTAACTTGGAGAAAGAGAGACAGTGGGAGAGTAGGCTTCTTTATATTATTATCGCAAGTGCCAGTAAGGACGTTCGCTGTATTTTCAGTCTTAAATTTATGAGGCGCCATTGCGGACAAAAGCTGGTCCAATGAGAAAGTTGCAGTTGAAATTTCGATGTCGTATATCCAGAAATTCAAAGTCACGTCTTGGATCAAATTGCATGTCTTTAAAGTTCCATTCTCTAGATCGAGATTTTAGATTTTATATGTTGAATTATACAGTGGTGGTTTAAAGTTCTATTTCCTATGTCGACGTTTTACAGTGTATATTTTGAATTACACAGCGGTGGTTGAAAATTCAATATCATATGTCGAAACACGTTGAATGTAACTGTTTGTGATGAAAGTTCCATTTCATATGGCAAGTATTTAGATTTCATCTGCTGGATTTCACAGCGACTAGAAGCAGCCTCCTTGTTTAAAAATAACGCGGTCCGTTCACGAGAGCGACCTCTAGCGAAGAAATTCATAGTAATTTCAACAACCGCCGTGTAATTTAGAAGATACACTCTAAAACCTCGACATTGGACATCGAATTTTCAACCAGCGCTGTGTAATTCAACAGGTGAAATCTAAATACTCAATATATGAAATGGAACTTTCAACATAAACTCTTTGAACCAATACGTGAATTAGGAATTCTCGACGTATGACATTGAAATTTCAACCTCAACAGTGTAATTCAAAGGACACAATCTAAAACCTAGACGTAGAAAATATAGCTTTCAACCACTACTGTTTAATTAAACAGATACAATCTCGACCTAGAAAACGGAACTTTAAGGACAAGCACTGTTGATACAACACGTGAAATTGGAATTCTGCGCATATGACATTAAAATTTTAACGGCAACCTTCTGATTGGACCAGCTTTTGTCTGCTACGGCGCCACATATAAATTATCACATACGTGATTGTACAGTTTTAGGAAATAATAAACATGATGTAAAGAGTAAGCAATCGTACTAAACAAATTTCATCTAATTTATTATCACTCAGAAATAAAGCATGTCACGTGGTGTTAAACATACATGAGACAAGTTTGAGCGGTCAGACGATACATTGTATCTTTGATCAAATTACTGACTTCGTTTTGTGAAATGCGATTGAACTACTTTCTCCCTAGACCTACACATGAACTAAATATCCAAGTCGGATATACAAAGTATAGTATCTGTTTATTCTTCATTTATAAATGAACTTATCTATTTCAATATTTTTTCCACTCAGTTGCCGACATTTCCAAGATTTTAGATTGAGAACAGTATCTTGCATGAGTTTTGTACAAATATGTGTACAGAATTTATTTACCGCATATAAAAAATGCAACATTTTTATCGATACATATCTGATTCGATTAACAAAATATAATGTCCCTGATTTTGTGAATACAAAAATAAAGGAACACTTTGATTAATATAGACTAGCATAATTATGTGCAATTCTCAAACAACAGCAGCAGCCATATGTGCAGTTTTATGTGTCATGAGCTGAGGAAAAGGTACGTATAGGCGTTGTCTTTAATCCAGCCTTGGTTTTCTCCCTCAAAATAATGAATAAAGAATGTGTATAATCTTTTCAAAAGTAACAACTAAGTCTGTTTGCCATAGAAAGAATAAAAATGTGAAACTAACTCCGAAATAATCAGCTGTACCACATCATCAATAAGATTTAACATCAACCATTTCAAGATTGTGTTTAGCGCAAAAGTCACAGCATCGAATATTAGAAAAACAGCAAGAGAAGAACAGGAATGGGAAGTTCCCTTGTTGCCTGCCTGAATTGCGTCGTTTTGGGATGGTTCTGTAATATTTTCGGTCAGCTCGTAGATCAGCAATTTATTATAGCGTGCTTCGTAGTCTCTACGGTCCTCGGGTTTCATGGTTATCTGCAAGAAGATCAAAGTAGATGAAATTCTAATATGTGCACGTTTTCCATGAATAAGAAAAGATAATGACTATATTTATAACATTTTGGAGGCCCTACAATTTTTCTCACATACGAAGAACAGTCTCATTAAAAAGGAAGTAGGATGTTATCTGTGAACTTTCATCTGCCATGCCTGTTCATGTCAAGTGCAAAATCAAGACTGCAGCCAGACACCAAATGAAACACTAAAATATCCAAGTTTGTGGGCGGAGGAAGGAAACTCGTACATGAGATCTTTTGTACAGTAGGACCTAATTCCTTACATTAGCGATGTCAATTTCAAACTCAAGAACACGTTGCATATCGGTCTCCGCCACAGATGGATTGGCCCCAAAATACACTGCCATCCAGACTGCCAGTTTCTTGTAGGCCTGTCTTCTGTCTTCGTACTGAGGTTCCACAAGATAGGATCTACTAGGAAGTCCAAAGTTGGGCTGGTCGAGCTGTGGTAAAAGAAGCAAAGACGTAAAAGAAAACAGTCTATAAATCAAACGAAAGGGAAATATATCAATGGTCAAATGAATGAATATATAAACAGACAGAACGAGAGAAAGACAGATAATAAATAAATATAAAAATGAAATAAATAAATAAAGTCTTCTCGGTTATTAATTGTTCATTTAACACCCCTTCTACAGTCGGTGGTATAAATTATTCGCACAAGTCCTACTTGATATTCATTGTTCTCCCTGGGTGGCAGTGTTGCTGCTTCTATAGCTTTATGTCAGGCATGCGTAGTTTCATAAAGGGCGCTGGTCTGATAGCTAAATTTTAAATGTACCCGTATGATGTAAATGTCACTTAAGTAAACCAGGTCGTATCCCGTAGGATGCACATACCTGCTGTATCTCAGCTAAAAGCATGCTGACAAAGCCTCATATTTTCCTAATCATCTCAGATACAGCTTCATAGCGTTGCTACACGTTGTTAATGGACCCTGGTACAGCTTGTAAAGTCATTCATTTACGACCCAGTAGTTCTCCATCACTAGCATGAATGCGAGTACGCAGTCCATTTCCTGCTTTGTACGCATTGTTTTAATTGTATCAGATATCTGCCGATATTGATTGCTCCACGTGAACAGACAAAATATGGCAAGTTCCCCAGCACTTGGATTACAATGAATATAATACTGAAAACAATTAAAATGGTATTTCAATCTCACTTTGGGACATTGGAATATTAATTCTCCAATCTGGCTATATTGCTTCAATATTTCTGGGGAAAACCATGAAAATTACATATTGTCAGGGAGTAGACGGCCGAAGATGCTCACAATTGGTTAAATATGTACACCTAAACAACTCCAGCGTTTTGTTGTTTTTTGGGGGGTTTTTTTTTGTTTTTTGTTTTTTTGTTTTTGTTTTTTTTTTCTTTATTAGCATTAACCACAACAACAATATTAACACTTGGCCATAATTTCTGTGACGTCATGCTAACTGCAATTGCTCACAACCGCAACTGAAGTTGAGGAACTCTGAAAGCAGAATGAAAAGCAGTGGCGTAGCAAGAAATTATGCACCCTTTCTTTTAAACGTCTTTCTGGAGGCCTCCTCCTAATAGCATAAGTTGTTTGATGTAAATTTTGGGGCACTAGTTGCCCCTTCCTCGAAACAGTTGCTCAATTCTTTGGGTGGTTGCTACGCATCTGAAGACAAAAGAATATTATTCGATGTGCCGCCTAAGAACACTGAATTCAAGAGGCTTAATTGAAGAAGTCTTCAAACGGCCACACATAAGCCAATAAAATAAAATGAACTATTTATCATTTTAGAACGCATATTTTTTGATTCAATAATTGGTTGATTTAGTTTTTAATTCATTCCATTACCAA
>JAECUM010035105.1:0-11197 GCA_016617855.1 Megalonaias nervosa
TATATATATATATATATATATATAAAATTTAAAATGAACCCATTTTCTTGTGAACCTTTTCCTGACTTGTTTAGCTACAAGTCGACTTAGACCCCTAGACTCATTTGTGATAAATAGGAGAAATAGGGGTTTACTAATGGGTAATATATGTTAAAACGGTATATGTAAGACAGTGTGAACCCCCGTTTAAAGTACTTTAATTTGAAGCTGTCTTTGGAATTTTACAGTCATCCTTATGCTCAAAATATTTGACATGGATAAGAAATAGTGTTTTCGATTCATACAATTTACACGAAGAGAAAACATGGAAAGAACAACGATCTTTGGCAAAGTAGTGAT
Source organism: Megalonaias nervosa (assembly GCA_016617855.1). Classification (NCBI taxonomy): domain Eukaryota; kingdom Metazoa; phylum Mollusca; class Bivalvia; order Unionida; family Unionidae; genus Megalonaias; species Megalonaias nervosa. The sequence continues at coordinate 340 of JAECUM010035105.1, forward strand.
GATAAATCTTGTAACAAATGTTCAATTTCCAAAACAAATGTATGCGAATAGTTTACAGGACTGCGTGCAGACACAGAGAATTTCTTTAATTATGATTTAATGTGATGGGCACAGCTGTAGAAGAGCTTCATCCTTGAGTTGATAAAACAGGTCCCTCTGACGTCAAAAACATTGTGCAGAGCACAGAATTAAACCTCAAAACTTTTAGAGAATGACACTAAAATGTTTAGAAGTCTCTGCGAGATAACGAAGACTGCAGTCTCAGCTTGATCAACAAAGTAGATAGATTCAAGAAGTTGGCGATGAGATCACTAAACCCGTTTGTTGAAGCTGAGGATAACAATATATTATAAATTTGGTTCAAAATTAGATGTGAAAGTGATTCCCGTTATTTTTACATTGTAGAATCAAATTCGTTATATCTGAAGGCTTCTATGCTTTACGGTTGCACGTCGAAGCAGACAAATCCCGTTATTACCTCGTTCATTCACAAAAGGCAAAAGCAAATCCGAGAGCAGCATCATAATATTTTACTCTTAAATAGAACGAGCCCACTGTATCTATTGTCACTGTAATTAGTCACTGTAGCTGTCGTCTCTGTAGCTAGTCACTGTAGCTGTTGCCGCTGTCGCTAACCGCTGTAGCTTTATCCGTGTAGCTAGTCACAGCAGTTGTTGTCCCTGAAGCTAGCCACTGAAGCTGTCGTCCCTGAAGCTAGTCACTGTAGCTAGTGTCCCATTAGCTAGCCAAAGTGATTATAGAACTAGGAACAATTATGGCTGATGCCGTGGGTCGTATGAATGGTAATTATTAGTAATTATTTAATGAATATATCGGATACGAGTGATACTTAAGATGCAGGTGTGAAGAACTTTAGCAAAAAAGATGAACAATATAATTAGGAAGGAGAAGAAAAACCCCCATTTGATTATTTAAATATTGCAATCATAGAACTGGAATCGACTACTCCCTTCATAATCAATAAGATGATGCTTTCGATTCATATTCTCCAACTCGTCCTGATGTCAAACTTTATGAAACCTAAGGAACCCAAATTGAACAGTTTTCCCCAAGCCTTCAAGGAGTAGCTCAAATACGAACATTTTGTTCGGGCCCTAGTCAGAGGTGTTAATGTTATTTCGGTCCTAGGTCAACAGATTGATTTTATTTTGAAAAATAGCAAATAATGACCACCTGCGGTAAATATATTCTATCAAACAATCAAAAACAAAATCAATCATCAAGAAGTAAAATATCTAAACCTGATACACATTATCATTACCTAGATTCCAATACTTTTTCGACCTTAGGCAACGTTACGTATATAGTAGTAAGTGAATGAAAAATAAGAAACAAAACACGTTTGACTTTAAAATATTCACAGATAAAATTAGTATGGAAGTGGCTTTTTGCAACAATACATTCAACTTCTTGTTAGGGTTTACCACATTCCCAAGTCACTTTTACTGGTTAATGACTAACTCTAACTCCACTAATTTACATATCTTAGATATTCGTTTTTATTTCATGTTTCATTTTAAAACTTGATTTGTTTTCTGACGTCTGTAATATTATTCGTATTCCATTTTTTAATAGTCCTGTTATTTAGCAATTGATTAGTTTTGCTTTCTGTCTTGCCAGTTTGTCATAGCTGGTGGTGACGAGAAAGACTTAAATCAATGTGAACGTATCACTTCAATTATTTTAAATATACAATAATTTCAGAGGTTTAATCCAATAATTGAAGTATCCTTTCCATTTTGCTTAAACATAACTTTATTATTCCATTCACTGATTTAGCCCTTAAAATATTTTCAAGGTTGTGCAAGTGATCTTGTTTGTCATATGTTCACAATTAATTCTTTTATAATATTTCCTCTCCATTTAAGTATTATATTTGCAAGACAATGAATTATCTAGTTTTAAATATTATAGTCTGTTTCAAAGAAGGATTTGTATTCGGTTATTTTCGCCTTCTCACTTACAGTATAGTTAGGGGTTTCATAGGTGTCACATGATAAGAAATCAAATATAAGTTCTACAGCCTTCAGACCTGTGTTTTGCATCGCTAGCTTTTACTGCAGCCCTCTGTGTGTATCTGTGATTGGTCTTGTAGCTCTCGTTCAGTTTGTTCTATCCATTGTCTTGTCTCGTTTTGGGTTACGTACTGTTCTTTAGAGTTCTGTTTAATCTTTCCACTAAAGGTGCCGTTTTGTCCTAATAAGTAGAAAATGTCTTTGTTTCTTATTGTGTCCAGCAAGTTTTTCATTTTAATTAAAAACATTCCTTTTCTTCCTTAAACTGTGTTTTTATTTTTGCATTATAATTAGCTTAGTATGCGTTTCTGTCTACACTCCTTGTATAAACAAAGAATAATAAACAAAAATCAGCAAAATCCCATTTTTTTCGGCTGAGTAAACTAACCCCACATAAAGAATTAAAAGAGAACAGTATTTTAAGATTTTTATAGTATGATCAAAAAAAAAAAAAAAAAAGTCATTTACATAAGAAAACATTATTTGTTCATAGTACCAAAGTACAAAAGAAAAGAAAAATATAAAACACAACGAATTAAATGAATAGTTTACTCACCAGAACACTAACACACTTCACAAAGAAGTGAAGAAAAACTTTCCCAGAAACAAATGTGTTTCGTCGATGCTCATTATATATTAATGGGCTGAAAAATAATTCGACCTCTCCAGTGGCATATTAGTGGTTAGAGCGTCCGCGTCTGTTGCTGGAGGTCGCGGGTTCGAACCTCGGCCGAGTCATACCAAAGACCTATAAAAAATGGCACTAACAGCTGCCTCGCATGGCGCTCAGCATTAAGAGGTTAGTGTTAGGACTGGTCGGCCTGGTGTCAGGATATTGTGACTGGGTGGGATATGATGCTACATGTCTGCGGCATGATGCCCCAGTGCTAGACATCACTATAAACTGCCCCACTGCAGACATAGTAGCGATATGAATGAAAAATTGTTAAAGCTTCAATACTTACGATCTTGCTTTTATAGACAAAGACATGTAGTGATTACCTGGTTTATGCCTACAGCTCGGCATATTTCATCAAAACTTCCTAAATCAGTCAAAAGAGATGCCCTCATATAAAATCGCAGAGTTGAAAACAGTATGGGTGAATAAGGGGATCTTATAGTCCACATGCATAGACTATGTATACCTAACATATAATACGCTGATTGCGCTAATTGAAATTAGTCTAACCGGACTCCGAGCATGAATTAAACAGAGAATTGGTCAAAAATCGAACTACTTTCATCAGGGAATCTGATCTCTCATGTGTGGAAATAAAATGTATCGTTTCATAGGCTGCATTGATTTATTCCCAATTTAACCTCCAAACTTCTTGGAACTAGCTTGATGACTCTGTTAAACTTCTAATGTTTGACAAGACACTCCTATATATCAATGTCTTCAAAAGGGTTCAAATTACTTTTTCCATATGATTAATCGCAAATTAGTAATTGGTTACTTTTTCCTTGTTGAATCGAGAAATAAAGAATGGGTAACAAACATGATATCACCGAGAATGTTATAAATCCTTGAGATTCTTCAACTGGACAAGATCAACGGTATGACCATATTCTCATAGCGAGGTGGAAAAATAGCTGTTGTTTTGCGATATATTGTATCCTAAAGTAGATCAAAAGCACTTGCCAGTTTAAATTGATAGACCTCTTCAATGTGCCTTTCCTTTGTTGACAGAAGGCGTGCGCCATTAAATGAGTCTGACACGTTTTTTCCCTTCCAAGGGTAAATTAGGAAGTTAATGCAATTCTCTTCGGTACATCGATGGCCGTGTTCTGTCGATTTTAATTTCCTTTTCTTGTCAGCAAAACAGAGCATGCTGTCGGAATGGTTTTTGACAAATCTCATCCTAGACGGGAATCCTTCGGGGATTTACCGTTTGAAAGTATTTAATGGGAAAGAGAAACAGTTCAACGACTGTTAGATCAGTTCTAGAGCAAAAGTACCATATTGTAATTTTCTTAATAGTGTGAAGTGGTTCCTAAATTTCCCTCATCAACACAGGCAGATTCGCTGTCATTACAAATAGACATTCCCTTAAATGTTACAAACTAGCATCTCGATCAACTCACCAACATGGTAAACTTAAAAATCTACATTTGCCTCTTAATTAAATTTCCAAAAGCTACAATAGGCGATGTAATGCATGTCAAGATTTCACCATCTGTGTCTTGATCACAGTATCTCCAACAGAAACAGAATCGTTGGAAATGGTTCTATCCTCTGTCTATGCTTGGTAAATCAAATCTTTAAGAATGGTTGTACACTTGACTATTTGTCATATTTTTACCAATAAATCGAATTCATATTGTTCTAAAAATCCTAAGCTAAACATAAATAAAGAAAATGTAAAAGTTACTATTTGTTGCATAGTGGAACATTAAACGAAGGTCTGCATGTTTAATTGTAGATTATGATCACATGTTAAGGTCAAATAACCCAAACTTAGAATATTTATATTTTTGTCCCTTCTTTAAAATAATTATATATCTTGGTAAAAAGTCTACATTGTTTCATGGAAGATACTATTAAAATGTTTGACAGTACTTTTCAACGTAAGCTCTAACAGATGGACAATTTTAATTTAATTTAATTAAGCGTTTAAGATGCATTCAACAGATGCACAATCCCAAAGGTTTAACATCTTGTTCTTTGTTCGAGGGAAATATTAGACAACTTAACTTTTGAATGGATTGATTTCACTGCATGTGTTTATTCAAGTATTGTTTCCAGGGTTACGTATTCTTGGTACCCAATCAAATAATTCATCTTGAAAATCACTTAGTTGTGCTCGAAAGTTTTCTTATGTTCCTTACATTTACACCTTTTTAAAATAGTGACTACATTTTTCCTTTCTTATTGTTATTTTCTTCCCTCTTGAACATGGTGGACTGAAAATATTCAGTTATTATACTAGCTTGACATTGTCTGATTTATTATGGCTCAGTAAATCTGAACAGTTCATACAAAGCTTTGTCGACAGCTGTCATTTTTGTATCAGTTATACAGCGATCAATTGTTGCAATGATTAAATTGATCAATCAGTTAATTAATGGGTATGTTTTAATTTATCGTTGATGCGATTGTTCTTGCCGTGGCTTAGTGAGTTTTTGTAGTGAGTTCCATTAATAAACATGAAGTTTGCATTCTTCACATTAGTTAGATTTTAAAAAGATATAAAATTAGAACACACTTTGTTGTCATCATAAATAAGTTAAAAAACAGATCCAATTTTCTCCTCTTGTTTCTCAGTATTCTACTGTCACATTGCTGTAGCCTTAAGACTATTATGAAATCAGCATTTCTTGTTACTAACTTTAAATTAAACAGGCTTTTATTTTTCATTGCACTTTAGAGTCAGAGTTTTCACAACTTTACTTTTCATATTTCTTCAGTTGGTCTTTATCGAATAGTCTTGGTTAATATTTGAAGGGTTTGTACCCGTCAGAACCTAATGTTAATCTGGGTGTTATTCTGCAATCAAATTTATCGGTTTGCACGGAATGTTTTACTTCCTGGCCGTCAAGACTCTAGATTTGATCAATGGAAAAGTGTAAATAATACACTTCAGAAAAGATAAAGCTCTCTGATGGAAATCAAAAATCAATCATTCAACCATCCTGTTTTGTCAGTAATTAAGGAAGTCGAAGATAAGATTTTTAATCATGTTGTGTGAAACTTTCCCATGCTTCATAGGGCAGATGTTGTAATTCAAACAGCATTATCTGAAAGATAGAATCATCGGTATCCAAGAAGAAAGACCTTCCATGTTAATGTAATCTTACACTTTTCACACGGTAAATGCTGTAATCATCCCCCAAAGTCGTGCAGTATTATTCAGAAGAAAAAAAAACTCCTTCAAATTTTCCCATTAAATGCAGTAACCAATAACTACTGAACGCCAACTATCTGCATACAACTGAGCGTCAACTATATGCATATTACTGAACGTCAAATATGTGCATACTACTGAACGTCAACTATATGCATAGTATTGAACGTCAACTGTATGCATACTGTTGAAAGTCAACTGTATGCATACTACTGACATCGACTATATGCATGCTACTGTATGCATACTACTGAACGTCAACTACAGAAATCCTTAAACAGGGCTCAGAAAGGGTCAGAAGAAATTTGGTTTAAATTTTCGAAATCTAAAATTGTTCGCATGTACTTCTGCCGATTACAAAAAAAACAACAAAAAACTAGTAATGACTCAACAACTTATATTGACCGTTATCTTCTTCAGGAGACAAACTTTGGAACTTATTTTAACTCTAAACTAACTTTTCTTTCAGGGATAAGCCCTTGATTTATTACGCATAGTAGAAATCCAAGAAGGGGGTGGGGAGGAGGGTATACTTGAATATCTTACTCCAGTTTTACAGGACTTTTGTAAGATCTAAATTAGAATTTGGCTCTTCTATGTACGGCTCACCTTGCGAATCTTACCCTTATACACATCATGCTATACACAGTCATGGACATAGACTTTGTATATAAACTTCAGGAACTTCCCTTCGGAAAGTGTATATTTATTGAGCCAATGTATCATTGCCTTATCTCGAAATCCTCTAACGCATTTAATATTGCATATGGCGTCGTCTTTAGGCCCAAATAGACAATCTTGTACGACTGGAAACCAAATTCAAACTCACCACTGGGCAACTGAATTCGCTATCATCATAGCAAAAGTTGGTATTACCATTATTGAAAAATTGTCTTGTCCTATATTATCACCTTGGTTTTTAATACCTGCAAAACGAATATTTTATATTTGACAATTCAAAACGTTCCTAATAATCCATTTTTATAACATAATAATTCCATGAACTCAGCGCCTATTATAGTGGACATACGTACCTCTTTATACAGACAATTTGAAAGATGGAGTCGAGGTTGCAGCTACCGTTGCGACACTCCACGACACCATCTCGAGCTGGTTACTGGATAAAGCCTCTGTTTTACTGCAGACGTCACATAAATCACTGAACTACATTAAACTCTCTGAAAAGGCAAATTTCATCATCGTTTCGGATTTTCCACACTGAAATCCTTGCAAAACCTTAGAACCTGCTAATAGCCTAATTCTTACAGAAGCATGATTTGCTTATTATAGAAATCGGTACGTTCTATATACCTGGCAAATTATGTGGAATGACAACTCCACAAACAAGTTTCGGAACATTAAACCCATCACTGAGGAGTGACAACCTCCTACAGAACAAGTCATAGAGATAATGTGACATTGCGCCTCTCGCGTATACGAGACCAATACCTGACACATGCATAAGGGTTTACCACAAACATAGCACGTACCTTGACAATGGAACACATTCATGGAGAGTGTCTCGACTCTGTGTGTGTGTGTGTGTGTGTGTGTGTGTGTGTGTGTGTGTGTGTTACGAGTCTATGCTCTTAAAATAAGAAACAGAAAGAGTGAAGACAACAAGCTTTGTAAAATTTAACAAATAATTTATTTCCCAAGAATTCCAAGTGAAAAATGAAAAAAAAGAACTTACGGTTTTGCGAAATAAATCCAAAAATAATTCAAGAATTAAAGACACAAGTCCTAGTAATAAAAAGTCCTGAATAAAATTCAGTTCAAGTCCCAAAGAGATTTAAAATTGAAGGCGGTGACGTGTCTGTTATAGCCTGCGTCGTACTGATGTGTCAACAGTTTCTTGTTGAATCACAGAAATATTATTCCAGGTTTGAATTCAGTATAAATTCCAATGAATGTTTTTATTCAAGGATTTTGTCAGAACACTTTTGTATTTCCAGAGAAAATATTCACTTGAATTCAATAATTTGAAGAAAATAAAATTCAGCCCAAACTGGTCACAACTAACACAACTTAAAAGGACCAGATTTTAAAGCACAACTGGTAAAATTCTGACAGTCACAAGATAAAATAGTTCACTGTTTGACCTCAGGTCACAAATTAACATTTTATAAAAACAACCATTACCTAATGGAAAATAACTTTCTTGAATGATCTAATGAGCCTTGTTTATTTAAAACATAATATCCTATAAAATTCACTTTGGAATCCCCAAAAACCCTCACCCAAATCAACATGTTTACCTGAATAATAATTTGGTCAATGAACTCATACCCACAGAGCATAATGAAACAATTATTAGTTGTTTACATCAATTAAAATAAAAGTTAAGCAGGTCAAACAGAACTGAACTCAATTCTGGACAAGGTCAAGTCCAGTAAACAATGTTGCATTACAATAGCATGTAATGGAATGAAAAAATTAAAACTAACAGACAAACAATTAAAATAAATATACATAACAGTGTCATTTAGATTTTTAGCGTAGCTTTCACAGTTTCAGTCATATTGCAATGTGGCAGTTTATAGTGATGTCTTGCATTGGGGCATATTGCCGCATACATGCAACATCGTCTTCCGCCCAGTCACATTATCCTGACATCAGGCCGACCAGTCCTAACACTAGCCTCTTAACGCTGAGTGCCTAAGGAGGCAGCTGCTAGTACCATTTTTATACGTCTTTGGTATGACTCGGTTGGGGTTCGAACCCGCGGCCTCCCCTGTGAGACTGAAATTTATTTTTACATGAACTTAATTATTATCGTTGGACTATTTAAAGAAGTGCGATTATATAATAATTGTTAACCCCATATTCCAAGAATTTTACTGTTTTATCTGCATATTGTATTTGATATAGCTTTTTAAAGAATTTTAATATCTTTTCCTTTAATATCTTTTGTTAGGAGTATAAGTTTATATTTATTTGGAAAGGTTTATTTTCCCCCAGTTTTCAGCAATCTGACATAAAATGTTATAGTCGAACTTTCAATGAGCTATCTGTACCCGGAATTGTGCTATAAATAGAACAAGATGGGCCATTTTATTATGCAGTATTTATATTTTGAGCATTCACGACATAATTATCTGAAGAAAAGGACTTTAATAACTCACGAATCTAGGAAAAAAATCGAGTCCTTATTGAGATTTTCCGTTATATGATATCCTCAATGACCCGCAAAATGTACACACCACCCCCACCCCAACTGAATTACATTAATTTATGAATCATAGTAAATACTACTATCATCGTGTCATCGACATGATTCATGTCATTCGCATAGCACATTGAATTATTTTGCCACGAGCCATTTCAATGATCGTATACCTGTATTGTTGAAAAAATTGTAAGTTTATTTTAATATTTCTTCAAAATATCTCATCTCCGCTGACTCTTTTTTTGAGAACTAATTAGAACTTATAAATCTCGTCTGCACAATAGCATGATTTGTTCTTCTTTTGAGAAATAAACAAAAAACCTGGCTTGCCCCTTGTAAGAGTGACGAAATAGCTTTGACATATCGGAAAGAAAATTAAAGATTCGAAAAACAATGGAGAGCTAATCGACTTGAATCCAATACTCTTTCAAACGTTTTACAAAAATCTTTAGAAAAAGTATGAACTCCCTAGGCAAAGTGAGAATTTGATAGAATTTCCTTGGCGAGAAAGAGTGTAAATTCGTGACGAACAAAATTGTTATGTCTCTGTAATGATTTTTAACGGATAGGAAATAACAATTCAAAAATGACGTTTCCATCAATGTTTTCTTATAAAATTATATCTATGCAGTTAGAGACATGCATATCCACGCACTTCAGGCACGATAATTGTCTCTCTTTGCACCTCTTCATACTGTACAAACCAGGGGTCTATTCTTGACCGAGCGGTGTCAAACCCTGGCGCGATTCTCGCTAGAAGTCATAAGTTTACCCCAAATTTCCAAAGACTTCTATACAACTTCAATTGTAAATTAAAAAGTCTGACGTGTCTATTCTATACATGAATTTTACTCTAATCAATGCAAGACCACAGATCTCCCAACTTGCCAACTATCTATCAACCGCACATCTGCATAGTTTCTCTTCATCAACTTTCCGTACCGTCAGCAGTTCACGCCGTAGAAACTCTACAACTATCTCCTAACACAGGGAACTATTTTAACTACGCCACCGTAGGCCAGTCAAATCATAGTTTCCAGGCACATTACGCCAGTACAACTGCATCTCATTTGCCACCATGGCGACATAAACGGTATCTGCCGAGTCCCTTCTTGTTTATTCCATTGTGTAATTCACAGGTTTCCTACCGTAAATACTGCCACTGCAGTCACAACACCAATGTACACCACTAGATGTTAATAGGGACTATAGTATTCCAGGGAGAGTCATCGATTTGGGTCTGAATTCACTACTAATTGACCATGTCATCATGGAAACTCACTAACACTTCTCTCCGTGACGTTTGATCCTAGTAATTGGCTAATTATTTCGGGCTAAGGAATATTTCCATTGCACCGAATTCCAATAATCAAACAAGGAATCACACAAATTTAAGAATTGCTTAAATGGGGCGCTATAACCAAATGCGCATACTCCAAAATTTATTACAGTACTCTGTGGTCTTAAAATAAGTAATAGAAAAGAGCAAAAAACAGAAACCCAACTGTTGTGATATTTAACAAATTTATTTCCCTACAATACAAAGTGAAAATGTAAAAATAAACGGTATTGCAAATTAAATCCCAAATAATCATAGAATCTTTAATTCAAATCCTAATAAATAAATTTCTGAATAAACTTGAGAGGTATTCCAAATAATTTCTAACCCTGAAGGTGTTGATGTGCCTGTAGCGGCTACAGTTTATAATTTACTAATGTAACAATGGCTTGAATTTTAATGCTGTGCCAACAGTCCTTTGCTGAAACACATTAATATAATCCAGAATTTCCTTGTTTGAATTCACTAT